>QPEY01002173.1:10482-26883 GCA_014706445.1 Hydra viridissima | reverse complement strand
AAACCACTGATCTCTATAATAACTGGATAGCGCATCTCTAATATCAAAATTGACGCCAAAATCGCCATATTGGAAAGCCCCAGAACGCTGAAATCTGATATGTGTATTTAAAGCGATAAGCCGAAAAACAGAACTTAAGGCTTACGGGAATTAAATTTTTGGGGCTTTCCAATATGGCAATTTTGGCGTCAAAAAATTAGAAGTTTTGCTCGGAGTTGCGCTATCCAGTTATTATAGAGATCAGTGACTAAATACTGCATTACCAATTCTTTGGTAATGCAGTATTTATTGAGTAAAATCTTTACTGAAAATATTTCTCAACCTCCAGAGGAAAAAAAAAAAAGAAAGCATATTTACCAATTACATGGCTCTATAACCCAGACATTTGCAATGGTAATTTTCCACTGCCACCGCCTTTCATGTTTACTTTACATTGAAGCTGCACCAAAAACATTTTGACAATTATTTTTGAGGTTGTGTCTTTGCCATCTACACCTCCAACTTGAGATAGCTGTTCAACCTGTATAGAAAGACCGATTGCAAATTAGGATCAATCTTTAAAAATTTTAGATTTTCTGTTCGATAGCTCATCGCTTTTGTTCAGCTGAAGTTTTAAAAACGGTTGTGACCTTTTGCTAACATAACTGCTAACATCGCATAAGTGTGCCTTGCGGACACTAGTGTAGTCTTGATTTTCACTGAACGAAATGCCCGCTTACTCGTTTGTAACCAATTATTTTTCTGTAAACATTGAAGAAATACGTTGGAAACTGTAACAACCCAATATCACAAGTTTGATTTGAAAATACGAGAGTTTGAATCGCAAAAAGTCACAACCGTTTTTAAAACTTCAGCTGAATAAACTAGTTCTTGTAGGGATTTTCTTCATTGTTGATGTTATTTGTTATTATTGTTATCATTATTGTTATTATGCTTTAAAGTTTTTTAGTAATTATTTTTGATATTTATTATTTTTATAAAGCTTTAAACTTTTTTTTCTTACTTTTAGTTGTCCTTCTTTTTTCTTTTTGTTATATGTTAGCGTTTTTTAAATGACATATATATATATAATTTTTTTTCTGTTATTTTCTTCACATATACGGCGGCTACTTTTTTTTGTTTTTCAACTATCAAAATGCTGTTTTCAACTCCTCATTGAAATCAATAATTCCTCTCATCAAAGTTAATCCCTACCCTCCTCCTCCTCCTCCTTTTCCTCCTTGCCGTATGCCAAAAGAGAAAGTCCAAATGATAGATTTCTTTAAATCCTACGGACCTTAGATCCATATCATTCCGCTAACTCACTATCACATTCAGATCTTTAAAATGCTCTTGTGCTGGGTTTTTGTTGTTGTTAATTAGGATTTCTATTATATTTTGCAATATTTGAATTTTATGTCGTTGTTTAATTTCTTTGTTATGCTTTTAAATTAATGTGGTTAAAATGTTAAATTGCTTTTATTACTTATTATTTTTGCAAATGATTTTTCCTTTTATTGCTTATTGCTTTAATTATACTTTCTTGCTGACAAGTAACAAAGTAAAATTGTTTTTCTTTTTATAATTTAGGAGATGTAGGTGTCAAATTGGCTTGTTTGTTGGTGTTGGAGATGGATGCCCGATTTTGTAATCAAAGTTGTTTTAAACATTTCCCTTTAACTATAAAATGCAACAGAAAGTTTTTTTTTTTCCATCCATATTTGGGAGAGTTTGTGTGTATTGGGGTGGAGGCTGGGGGGGCGAGGGGGGGTTGATAGTTCTGAACTAACTTTTTGTTAATCATACTTATTTCACTCCAACAAGAGTATAAAAAATTTAAAAGTTTGCACTATCTCTGGAAGTTGCCTGTCTTTTACACCTAAAATCATGCTACTAACTGAAATGTTCTTAGCATTGTCAAATTAGAACCCCTCGCCATGAACTCTCTTACCTTTATGTCATCCTGATTAGAAGAAAGCAGCAAAGAACAAAATAATGTTCCATCTGTGAGTGATTTAAGTCAGTAAATACTGAATATTCCCCGCTTGTTTCGGTAGGTTATGACACTGTTATACAATATATTCGTTCTTGTTGCATTTTCATCGTCATTCTTATGGACGTCTTTGCCATACGACATGTCACATGACACACAGACGTATGTCATGACATGGCCATGTTGCTTGCCGACGTGCGCTAGTTAACGTTTTATTAGTTTGTTTTAATGTGGCTTTTAAATTTAGCTTGAAAACTAACGTTTATCGCAATATTCGGGAGATGATGAGAGATTTCACAAGAACCGACTGCTTCAAGACAATATTTCAGAATCGAAGGCATATGAAAAAATTTTCAAGAGCAACGCGACGAAATTGAAAGACTAAGACTCGAGCTCTACATGTTGCAAAGATTAAACAAAGCCCTCAAAAATGAAAAACAGCAGCTGGAACAAAAAAACACATCACAAGCAGAGCAGATAATGCTCTATGAGCAACACATTAAGTTATTGACGGTCCATCAAGATGGAGATGCAATACCAGAGAAAACGGCAATGTATCAAGCGTTTGAAGCAAACCGTAAACTGTCAGACGAGGGCGCAAGGAAGTTGAAGGTTGAGTCGTTTCGCACCGAGCATGAAGCGCTGATTTAACAGGATAAATGCTCACAGGTAGATGTAGAGCAAGTTGCTCATGCAAACTGCTCTGCATCTGCGTGTGAGTCAGAAGAAGTTTTAAATTTGACGTGCCAACCAAACGTTATGCTTCAATAAATCATTGATAACGCAACGAAACATCGAGCGAATGAATCCGTATCTCACATCTGGAAAAACAATTTTGAACAAAGAGGCGAATGCTCATGTGCAACCAACACAGTTCAATGCAATTCGGAGTTGGTTGCACTGAGGGAGAAAGAACGTCTGCTTTTCGCCGAAAAGAAAATCGAATGCAGATTTATAGAGTCGTTGTAACTGGAAAAAAATAGCCACGAAAAAACGATGGGAAAATATCTTTAAAAAAGATTTTTAGCAGTTGCGATATGAAATAAATTTCGAAGAACTTTTCACCCTTATTAGAGGGGGTTGTAAACTTTACATTGGTTTTTTGTTTTTTTATTATCAACGGTAAGAAACTTTTGATTACATTTAATTTTTTCCAATGAAGTTCAATTTTGTTTAAGTTGCTACAAATAGCTTAATGTTTTTTTATTCCATCCACTTTTGGGAAAGGGGGAGCCGAACTTTCTGATTCCGTTTCCTAGCTCCAATCACTGTTACTCAACATAGAATTGATGCATTTTGCATCAATTATTTGTTAAAGCGTAACGTGTGATGCAACTAAACGCAGCGAGACATCGAGCGAATAAACTTGCATCTCACATCTGGAAAAAAGATTTTGAACAAAGAACTGATCTTTGTTTCTTCTGACTGGCTATTTTTAAGACTAACAGTTATTGCTTGTTGTTTTTTTTAAATATCAATTGCTTAAAGTACTATATTTAAATTTCTCTGCATGTTTCATTAAAAAAATATTTTGATACACTAGCCATGTTTAAAAAAAGAAGAAGCAGTTAGTTGAACGAAAAAACTAAGAGGACGACGTAAGTTAACGCGTTTATCGTATTTTGAAGCTGTCTGAGTCAGGACTGTGTAGGAAAAGAAGAAGCTGCAGGTAGCTTTAGCAAAAATAATGGAAAAATGCTGATCTGCAAAAGACCTTGTCATTTGTTGCATGTTATCTGTTATCTCAACACGACTTGACATAAAACCAAAATGATATTCACCTATTATGGATATTCTAGATTCTTTCGTTTCAGAATTAAACTATCTCTGATAACGAGAGTAGGAAGCGACAAAGAAAAGCAAACAAACAAGTAGGAGAGCGCGCTCGCTTACAAACTCAACGTCTGAGTGCAACTTATTAAAAGAAGGTCCGTTCTACATAAAACTGAGAAATTGATATAGTTTCTTTCAAATTTGGAGAAATTATATTTGAATTAGATTAAAGTAACGAAATAAATTAACAAACAAATGATTTTTATAAAGTCTCTTGTAAAAATACTTTTACGTAGCTTCGATCAAGTAACTTTCTCCAAAATAATCCTTCATTTCTTATAGTATCTTTTTCTTTTTTTCTTCCTGAATTTTATATAGTTGATGATATATGTTCCCTGCAAAAAAAAGAACTAAACTGGAAGAAGAGGGAGGCAGGTAGTTTTCAACTTGAATAGGTATGATTTCTTTCCGGCACGAATTCGCATCTGTGTATTTTCTGCTACAGTTAAACGATTTCTCCCATTCTTTGGAAATTAGTAATAAAATAACCTCTGATTTTGCTACAACTTTTGCCATTTCACTTCCTTAATCACCAACCATGTTGATTTTATCAATTCAAACCTTAAAACCTTTTTCAGTTAAAAATTCATATGGATAACTAGTGCATTCTTCTCCCGTTTTCCAATTATTTGACACCATTAAGTCCCAATATTCGTTTTCTGTTGTCATTTTGAGTTGTCATAGTATAAAAACTTGTTTTTCAGTGAAAGCTTTCAGCGTAATAGTTTAAACCAAATGAAAATATGTGAAAAGTCTCAAACAAGTTGTAAGCAAAGTGTTGTTGACAAAATGACTTAAATCGGCGCGATATGTCAAACGTACCAATCATAAATCTAAAAGGTTTTATTAATCCAAAGTAAATCAAATATTAATGCAACTTTTTATTTGTTGATAACAACACGGTGGATTTTGATTGGTCATATAAAACATAAATCAAAAACAACACCCTTATTTCCCGTGACGCATTTTATCAGCCTGCGAAGCAATCTTTTATCGTGTCTAAATTTAATTATGCAATTAAACTTTGTTTTTACTAAAACTTAATTTGATTGGTAAATAAGCGCTCCTATTACTTATTAATTCTTAACGTCCGTAAAAATCTGTAACATTAAATAAGATGAAAATTTCATTCAATTAAAACGAGCATCAAGTTTCTTTGTTCTAGGCTCTCTCCTCAGGATGAAACTATGTTATTTTTAATAAAAAAACTCAATGTACAATTCCTTTCCATTATCATTTTATCAGTGTAGTTAGGGGTGAGTTTCTAGTTGTTAATAAAGCAGTGTTATACTATAACGCTGTCTACTGTTTTACTTTTCATGCATCTGTACATGCATGTCCACCAAGTGTTTTGGCTGCCTCGCACTTTTCGTTTCACGAATTCGTTGAGTAAAGCTTAATGATTATGTTTATAATTTCTTTCTTCTTCCCCCCTTACAACATACCAAATCCAAAATAAATATAAATTATGATGAAGCTTGCAACCCTAAATAAAAAGTTACTTTATCTAGGGTTGTATAACAATAAATGTAGTAAGAAATAAAACTTTACTTCAAATCACCAAGAAATGTTTTCTGTTTTTCACTTGCCGAGGCAACGACCTCTTAGACTTAAAAAAGGATTAAAGCAAAGAATAAATTGGTTTTACCAACCAACTGACTGAGCTGCATAGCTTAAAAGTTGATATTTTTTGATTAAATTAGGGTGGCCTGAAGTACAAAAAGAATCTTAGTACAAAATCTCCCCCAGATTGTAAGGATTGAATTTTTAGATTTACTTTAGATAACTTTGATTGCTTACAAAATGGTTATGTAAGCCTTTATTGACATGATATTGGCCAGAAGTTTCTTTTTAATATTTAACAAAACCATAATATTAAATTAGTCCAAATAATGCATGATTTTCTAACAATGACATTAAGGTCAAAGGTACCACGTATATGTTGTACCAACGTATATGTTGTGTCATCGATCACCTGACCACTTTTTAAAAAAGCTTGAAAATAATACTTCAAGATGACGTTTTTTGGTCGAATGAGGAAAAAGTCAGAAATATTATTTTTGCTTAAAATATGAGAGAATAACACCAACTTTGAAATGGTTTAAATTGACTCAATAGTCCAGATGCAACTGCCCGGAAACAGAAAGTGGTAAAAGATGCAACAGGTTTCCCTACTGTTTCTTGCCTATTTCTTCTAATACCAAATTAATAAGTAGTTAATGTAAGTGCAAATTAAAAAGTTGCTTATCTTAATCAGCCATTATCAGGTGCTCGAGAGATTGATGAATGTTTAACATTGAAGTTTATTGAAATCCTCTCATGCAAAACTCCTATTTTATCAAATGTAGAAAGAGTTGACAACTGGGGTCCTCCCCGGTAATCTTTGTTTGTTAGAATTACTAAAATTAATTAAACACTTATAAAATAAGTTTTATTCACATTTGACTAATAACAAATAGGGTACTCACTTAAAATACTCACATAAAGGGTTTTTCTTATATGAGTAGATTTTTAAAGAACAGTTTAGGGAATTACGAACTTTGTCTGGTTAAAGTTGTGTCTACCTCTAAAATATCGATTTGTACGAAAAAGCTAGTTTTTGAAAAATAGTCAATTTTGGGTTTCTGAAAAAGTTGATTCATTTTTTTAAACTTTTTTCTAACTCAAAGTTTCAAAAAACGATCGAAACTTTAGGTAGTTTTGGAATATTCCAACATTTTTTTTCGAAACCTTTTTCTTTTTGAAGCGTTAGGCGTTTTACTAAAGCTTTGTGACTAAAACTTAGCCACCAAACATGTGACGACTTTAAGACGTATTTAACTTATCTTTAACTCGGCTAGACGTCTGCAACTAAATAAAGGCGTGTTAATGACGGCTTTTCCACATCTCATTAAAACGTCTTCCAACAACTAGTTTAAGACGTCCGTAAGACATCTGAACAGGACGTCTTTCGGAATAGTCAGTTTAAGACTTTCGTAAGACATTGTATCAAGAAGTCAGTCTGAACAACAAGTTTAAGACGTCCTTAAGGCATCTTAAAAAGACGTCTTTTGGAATAACCAGTTTAGGACATTCGTAAGACATCTTAACAAAACGTTTGTCGGAATAAGCAGTTTAAGATGCCTTTAATCCCGGAAGTATTAGAGATGGACGTGCAACATTATTGTTTTTTTTCAAACCATGCAAGTTACGCATTGTTACGAATCTTTTGTTTTAAACAATAGAAATTCAATTCTCTTAAAGTCTGTCGGATTGGTCGAAAATTTTTGGGCTCGCTTAACATCAACTTCCTTTTACTTATTAAAGATAACAGCAATAGAACCAAGTTTTAAGCTCAACTTTATATAGCAAGGCATTCTTAATATTTTAAGAAATAAAGCGGATGTTGAAAAGAAATTTAGATCATATACTTGAGAGTTAATAAATAATACGAAATATCAAGAGGTTTTTAGCAACCTAGAGCACAATGGCTCCATGTTTAGAGACCTACTCCATCTACTATATTGTTGCACTCATCCGGTTTATGAATATTATAGAATTTTCTATTTCGGCTTGCTCCATCAGACACTATAGCCCGTAGTTTAAATCCAATGGATTCATATATCGAAATATATACACTGCAGGCCAAAAGTTTCCGGACAGTTGGATTTTGTTTAATTTTTTCTTTCAAACTCCCATAATTATTTCAATAAAATTCAAATATCATATTTATTTTTTAAAAGATACATATAGTTACAATTTAAGAAAAAAAAAAAAGACAAAAAATGAAATAAAAAAATACTAACAACACTATTATTATCAAACTGTCTTTTCGTCAAAAAATAACCCACGAGTTTTTATCACTTTTTTTGCGATCCGTGGCATCCTATTTATTAATTTCTTTATTATTTCGGGTGTAATTGATAACCAGGATTCTTCTAATATCTGCCACAGGTGGTCTTGGGATGTTGGGCATTTTTGTCTGACCTTTCTTTCCAATTCTTCCCAAAGTAACTCTATTGGGTTCAAATCTGGTGATTGGGCCGGCCAGGTCATTTTTTTGAGGACACCATTATCCAATTGTTCCTTTATATAGTTCTTACATAACTTTGAGGTGTGTTTAGGGTCATTGTCCTGCATAAAAACAAAACCACGACCAATAGTTCTTAAGCCAGAAGGTATAGCATTGTTTACTAGAAATGTTTTATATTCTTCGTTTTTCATAATACCCTCAATTTTAACTAGGTCACCTACGCCAGCTGAAGAAAAACATCCCCATACCATAACTGACCCACCACCATGCTTGATTGTCGGCACTAAACACTCTGGGATCATTTTTTCTTTTGTTGTTCTTCTGATGTAAATTCAACGTCTTTGTCCAAACAGTTCAAATTTGGACTCGTCGGTCCATAGTACTTTTCCCCAGTCTTCTTCTGTCCAATTTTGGTGGTCTGTAGCCCATTTTAACCTTTTCTTTTTATTTCCAATCCGTAGCAACGGTTTCCTGACTGCTATATGGCCAGAAAGTCCTGCTTGTCTAAGACGTCGTTTCGTAGTGGTTAATGAAATAGATTTTGAATGACTTCTGTTAAAGCCTGAAGTTATTTCCGGGGCCGTAAGTCTTCGATTTCTTTTACTCATCAATATTATACTATTATCTTCTGCTTTTGTTGTCTTCCGTGGTCTACCAGATCTTTTTTTGTCTTTAAAAATGCCTGTTTCTTTCCATCGTTCGATGGTATCTTGTACAGTACTTCTGGCAACTTGTAATTTTTTGCAAATTTTACGAACTGAAAAACTTTCTTTATGTAATGTTATTATTTCAAAACGTTTTGCAACCGTTAAAGGAGAATTTTTACCCATATTTTTAATTAAATAGTCGAATTATAAAATTTTGAAATTTTTTTGAAGATTTTTAATGCAACCGTCATTAATACCAAATGAAAACTAAACAAAACTAAATATTCTAAATCATTTTAGTCGGCTATCATTATATTATAAATATTTCCTTCATGTTTCAACAAATAAATAACTTTAACAAGACCAAACTCTTAAGAGAAATGTAACGCTGTATATCAAGTTAAAATAAGCAATTAAAAAACAAAATTATTTATGTAAGTTTAAGGCCAGTAATACCTAATTACTGACCTCAAACTTACATAAACACTTAAAATTAGTAAGTTTAAGTATTATAAATTAATATTATTGTTTAATTTAATGATAAAGGATAGATTTTAGCTTTTTATATAAAAAATATCAAGTGTCCGGAAACTTTTGGCCTGCAGTGTATATATATATATATATATATATATATATATATATATAGATATATATATAGATATATATAGATATATATAGATATATATATGCATCAGATATTTTGATTCTTTTGTATCAAAATATAGTATTTACCTTAAGAAATGGTATTATTTAAATACAGCTATTATATAATATAATACTATCACAGACTATTATACTATGATATGCTATTATTATATACTGTTATGCATTTTTTTTTAAAAAGAGTGTACTCTTTTTCAGAAAATGACAGAATAAAAAGAAACGGTGATGTTTCAGACATTTTTTACAGAGTGTAGATAATTTAACTTTTTATTCAAAAAAATTTTCATCGAAAAGATACTCTTTAAATTGTCTAGCAGATGCTTCCTTTTTTAATTCAAAAATCTATGCAGTTTGAGCAATAAAACTTGCTTTGTTTACAAACATTCTTTCACTATAAAAACTCTAGGATATAAAATTTCAAAAATACATAGTGCAATTTTTTTAACGAAAAATAAGTAAAGGTTTAGTAACCAACTAAATCAACAAATTTTAGTAATGTGCAAGAAAATCACTTTTGTTCTTTATATGCTTGCTGGTAATTTATTTTATGAAAAAAAACTGTTTCATATACTTATTTACAACCCTTAACAATTTGTATGGAATCAGTATGCCAGTTATTCACCACTTTTATAGCTTTTTTATTTTTTAAGGGAATTTTCATAGCTTATTACATTAAGTTATGCTTTTGTTTGTACAGTGAAAAACTATGTTCAACATGCAAACTATATTTGTATTTATCATGTAGGCATACATGAAAAAGGAATTTCTAGGTAAAAGCTTGTACCTTCAAAAGACGCATGTAAAGCCTGAGAAGGCTAGTGTTCTATTGTGTTATATTGTGTAAGTATAGTGTTACATAGTATTTTTTGTAATATATTCATTGCAATATCTCTTAAATGTCTCATTGCTATATTATGATAATATATCTGTGTCTGTTTTCAGGGCAATATTAGAAATCTGCAGACGAGTAAAGTAACATAAAGTGATTTTTACCACGAAATGACTTGCCTACTATAAATTGCATCTGATCGGAATGATGATAAACATGGCCTAATCTATCACTGCAGATATCAAAATAAACTGCTTATATTTAATGAGTTAAAAATCGATTAGCAAACACAAATTAAACACTAACCTGCCAATTTCTTGTATATTATATTTTGTTAACAATTTCATTATGACTTTAATGTAATTTGTAATATCGTAATTATATCTCTAGAAATGGAAATTTGTAATATCGTAATTATATCTCTAGAAATGGTATTACAAACAACTAAAGGTCCTATATTGAACCGCAATCGTACCAACATTGCATTGCCGACAACCGAACGCTGTTAAAAAGTAAGCGGTTTTCCGCCATCGGTCCGCTTTTTAACCGCCTTCAACTTGCAAATAAACGGGCCGATATAAATACGATTCGCAAGACAGCACGGCACTACAACGGGCGGCCGACGTCGGCGTAAACTTAACTTATTAGATATCTATAATATTAGTATAATACTGCTACATATCGGTAGTTACTGCTACATATCGGTATGTGACATCTAAAATCCAGGCAAATCTATAACCCTTGTTATCAAACTGAAAATACATCTGCTCGAGTAATTTGTAAGTGCACTGAACTGCAAAATTTACTTTTCGCTTCATAATAAACTTAGCTTTACCATTTTTTTGCCATGGTTTTGTTCTTTACTTTCTGATAAATTTGTCTGCTTCTTTAATTTCACTAGATTTCCTTTTTCATTGTTTTTAGGCATCTTTTAGTTTTACCACTAGAAATACTAGTTTTGGTTGTTCAAGAACATCACACGAACACTCTTACGGTTCTCAAGTTTCTAGCATTTCTGTTGAGAAAAGTGAGAACCGCAGAGTGTGTTTAAAAACGCTCCACCTTCTCATGATAGAAGTAAAAATAATGGCAAGCGATAAAACAACTTTGTCTTTGGTAATCCTCATTATTCGATCTCTGACTCCAACCCTTTAAAAGAAGATTCGTTAGCAGACCTTTTAGAATTTTATTTTCCTTTCTAAAGCAGCAATCACCGCGTTATTTGCTTTTTTATGTCTTCAACACAAGACGAAAACGCTGATGGCGCTAAAAGTGAATAATGGTTAGAGACATCTTTCTTTTTGGTGCACTCAGTTCGATGCAAACAATAGCTTTGTATATGAATATAGGCAAGTTAATCATTAAGCGATTGTTTATAGTTAAACTTGGTAACTACACACTCTAGTTCTTATATTTCGTATCGTTTAGAGCTTTTTGAAGAAAATAACCAAGTGCTCAAAACAAAAACGAATGCATAAAACTTTCTAACATCATCGGAATATTAAAAAAGTATTATTTATATTCAGAAAAATAATAAGTTTTTAAATATACAGTCGTATTTATTTTTTTCCAAGACGTCTAATTCCAGGGATACGAATTCTGATTGAAGGGTTACCTGGCACACTCACGCTCGGGATATTAACTCCTGGAATAGTGAACAAATCTTTCACGCGACGTTCTCCTAAATCTAAATGGAATTCAAGGACTTAAGCAACAGAAGGTTTTACTTTCTATTTTTTATGTATATAATACTAGATTACTAAGTTTATAAAGATAAAAGTTTTATTTATATAAAAATCACCGAAGATATCATCATCTTCCTCCACTTCGTCATTATCATCTGAAAGAATTTTTTTTTAAATTTCAGCTTCAATGTCTTTCACAAGTTCATTCTTTAGTCATTGTTTATTTACAATATCTACAAAAAAATTTCTTTACTTGTGTATGAAAAGGAAATTGAAAAGCTAAAGAAAAAATTAAGCGTGTTCGGCATACCAAATCTAATGGCAATCCGAAAAGTATAACGGTGACAAGAAAAAAGGCGTTTTCGTGTTTCAAAGTCTTTTACTCAAACTTTCAGCTCTTTTAACCAAACACGGTAAGTAAAACGTCGGTCTGACTTACTGTTTGCGCTCACAAAAGCAACGACAGCACACACAATTAGTAGAACCTTCTTCTTAAAACTTCTTGAGCTTATTAACACTCAGTTGCTACCTTACAACTTATAGCAATCTCTTTAATCCGCGCGGTCTGTCGGATCCGTTTTCATTAAAATGCAGACTTTTTACATATTCTTTTGCTCATTCAAAAATTGAAAAATATGTAACATTTTTCCTCTAAAAATTTTAACTTCACAAAAAACTAATCTTATTTGCAGTTTAAAGCTAATAGATAACTCATTCTAACTTTATATTAAAACGCTTATTGGGTCTGTGTTTCTGTGCCGAATTAGGAGTTACTTTTTTACTGAACTTTGCCATATTTAGATCGTGAGTACTGAGAGATATTAGGCATATACAACTCGAGCAACAAACATTTTTTCAACTAAAGCTTGAGCTTTTTTCAATTAAAATCCATCTTGGCTACTCTCAGTGTGGACTTTATTAAACCAGTTCTTAAAACCACCCAAAAACTTTATTGATGCTTGAGAATATTTAATGACTTTATTTTTTTAAAGCAAAAAGTAATTTTACTTTTCCAGAGCTTTTGTAACTATTTGTTGTCAATGGGAGAGTTTTGATGAATACTTTCAGTCAATGATTAAAACTTGCAGTAAAAAAGAAACAAAACGCAGGTTTTCCATCAATCAACTTTTTGGCTCAAGTAAAGAATTTCAAATAAAAAACAAGAATTTTTCGTAAAGGTCTATGGAGTTTTAGGATTTAATTGAAACTGTTACATTTAAAATAGTTGTCACTAGCTTAAAACAAACAACGCTACCAACACTGTTCTAAGGTTATGGGTTTTACTACTAGAAAAAGGGAGTTCAGGGACAAAATCATTTTTTCATCTTCGTTGTGAAAATTTTGATAATCGCGGGGTAAAAATTTTCTGGGACAAAAAAAATGATTTTCTAAAAAAAATATTAAAAAAAAAAAAATATTAAAAAAAAATATTCAAAAAAAATATTCAAAAAAAATATGCAAAAAAAAATTTCAAAAAAAATTTAAAAAAAAAAAAAAAATTCCGATGACAAAACATTTTTTTTTCATGACGTGATAATGCGTAATGAAAAAAAACTTTTTAATTGTTGTAAAGGTGTTTAAATCTTGCCCGACGCATTTCTTTTTTAACGCTTGAGAATTAGGCGTAATAATATGCTTGTCCGAGAAGAAGGTAAAAGCTTCTGGATTGACCGACTTGCGCGTTGCCAGAGTTGAGCGTGACGAAGAGCCTTCTGCCAGCTGCGACGCTGGGCATGGAGTCAGACTCTGCAAAATTTCTGTAAAAGGAAATGGTGGTGGTGGAGCCGATGGAGGCGGTGGATTGGTACAGCAGCCCGGTCGATTTGTTGTTAAAGGAAGTCAAATTTGATCCGTTCCAAGAGGACAAGTAAAAATCTTCCAATCCAGACGATCAAAAGATGTATTTGCTGCTGGCGTCATAACTGGGAAAGTGTTGTAATTGTTTGCATTGTAAGGTGTCCATGGACTGAGGACAGTGCCGTTGCCTGGAGATGCATTTCCGTCGTACATTCTGACTCTGGATTCCCACCAGTTTCCAGATGCTCCAATGATGTGCATCCTGATGTATTTTAGAAAAACGCCATTTCCTTTTCCATTGTGTTCAGCAAAACAAATTCGTTTCCGTAAGCGGTGTTGAGGTACCTGAACGTCGCCGAGTACAATTTAATGGAGGAAAGGAGAGGAGGGATGGTGGTAAATGTGGAAATGAAGGGTTGAATCCAGTAAGTGATTGCAGCAGTATTATTATTGACCAATTTGATGGTTAGGTTTGTTGCAAACGGAAAGTCGAGCGTGAAATATCCTCCCAAGGAAGTGGAGCTGTAAACGTTGCAACCTTGCAAAGAGTCGGCGTAAAAAGGCCCTCCGAGAGGGGAAAAGAGTAAGTCGCAAGCAAGGACAGTGGTGTTTATTCCTATTCCTTCCGTGGTTATTGAACTATTTCCGACTACAAGCTCTTCGTCAGCTAGTATTTGAATGAGTGTTTGCCCAGGAACGGCAAATCCTCCTCCGACTGTTCCGTAAAATGCCAGCCATAACCTTCTCAAAACTCCAACGCAGTCTACGAAGCTGAAGACTGGTGCGGTGGTTGATCCTGCCACAATTTGAGACTTTAACCCCAAGGATGAAAAGCTTGAATTGGGAACAAATCCTAAAAAATTGGATTTTTGCGACAAAACGTCTGCGTAACTTTTTGTCGCCCTGTCTTGCCCGTTTGTTTGATTGAGCACGTTGATCAATTTATGGGAATTCAAATCCAAATTTGCCGTTCCCACTGAGGTTCCTCCTGAATGCGTGTCCACGTAATTTTTTGTGGTTGAGTCCGAAGCCGAAATAGGCTCGGCTAAATTGACTAATTTGTGCGACGTCATGTAGCTGTCGACATAAGAAATATTATTGTAAGCGAATTTGGTGTCCACATATCCTTTTGTCGCAGCGTTTTTTAAGTTGGTTGGATCGGAAACGTTGATCAACTTGTGAGAGTTCATGTCAAT
Source organism: Hydra viridissima (assembly GCA_014706445.1). NCBI lineage: Eukaryota > Metazoa > Cnidaria > Hydrozoa > Anthoathecata > Hydridae > Hydra > Hydra viridissima. The sequence goes on along the minus strand of QPEY01002173.1, from coordinate 12,249 downwards.
GATTCCCGTGATCGTGCTCGACCCGTCTGTTTTAACACACATGCTTGGGCTGACGTCGACGTAATATTTTGTGGCGGCGTCGTGAAGATTTGTCGGTTCGTTCAAAATGATCGCTTTGTGAAAATTTAAATCTAAGTCCGCAGCTCCAATCACCGTGCCAGTTCCTCCCGACGAATGCGTGTCCACGTAATTTTTTGTGGCGGCGTCGTGTGAGTTGGTCGGTTCTGCCAAATTAATGATTTTGTTTAAATTGAAATCCAAATCTGCAGTAATCGTGCTGGATCCGTCCGTTTTAATATAAACGTTGCTTGTTGAGTCCGCTGCAAGATCGTCGAAACAAACGCTGAATTCGCTTCTGTTGAATTAGTCAATCATTTTTTAAATGGGCGAAATTTTTTAAAATTCGATTTGCGGTCACCAAAGGGTGTTGACGACGTCTTGAAAGCTGTTTCCCTCTTCGCATTTTTTCAAGACGTAAAGGCAGAAGTGACCGCAAAAAGACGTGTTTCCAAATAGAACCCTTTCACTGTTGTAAAAGACGGGGCTTTTTAAATATTCGACGAGCTCGATCAGAGGAGGTTGGGCGTAAGAGTAAAAGCTGAACTTTTTTTCGCCTTTTGGACTCTACGATTATCTCTCTGCACTCTGCGATCAACATTTTTGACTTACTTGAAATTTCTTTGTTTTCTGCGATTATTTTTCTGCACTCTGCGATCAACCGTTTACTTTTGACTTCCCCTCTTGCTCTGGTTCCCCCTCTTGCTCTGATTCCCCCTCTTGCTCTGATTCCCCCTCTTGCTCTGATTCCCCCTCTTGCTATGGTTCCCCCTCTTGCTATGGTTTTTTCAATTTGTAGTGACCATTAGCCAATGTGTGTATTCCATCTTCCAAAATGATTCTTTTGTCGTCATCAGAGCTGAGAGAGACTTTGTTTATTTCTTCCGTGTAAATGTCATACAAATGGGACCGGATGACGTTCAATTTGTTTCCTTTTTCTTTTTTGGTTTCGAGACATTTTTTGAAATCGTCGTGGGTAATGTATTTTTCGATGACCTTTGTTTTGATACCTTTGCATTTTTTGCATTTTTTTTTCTTTTTTTTCTTGATGTATTTTGTAAGAGTACAATTTTGACCGGAGGCCAACAAACTCTTCAATCTGTTTTCCTCCGGTTTCGTCTTTGAACATCCCAATGACCTTTTTGTTTAAGCAAACTTTGAAACCAACGCTTTGAATGGCTGGATGGCTTTTGCTAAAATCACTCGTGTCGAATTTGCTTTCCACATCGTCGGAAATGTCTTTGTAAAAATTGTCCGTTCTCATTTTGTAAACCAGCGAGTCCGTGTCCACAGTGTTATAAAATGGGTTCTAACCTTGACTTTCTAACCCGAGAAGACCCTTTTGTGGAATGATAGCGCACACTATGGGGATCACTTGGATATAAGTATTAAAATCAGATTACAACGTCCTGGCAAGTTATTGATGTTTAAATTTTCTGAATTTATTGATTACACACACATTCGAAATGACAGCTTGTTTTGCATTTTTACAGTAAGATATAATTTTAAATTCAAGTAAACAAACATACTGTAGCATAAAGAGCATTATGTTTTATGAAAACATAAAAAAAAGTTGAAAAATTAAAAGATATCAAGAAGATAAGCTTCCTTTATTACCAAACAAATATAATATTTTTTTATTCTTCTGTTTTTCTGTTTAACTTTTCATAAAAATTATTTTTAACTGTGAAAATAAGACAGTTTTTGAAT
>QPEY01002171.1:0-15968 GCA_014706445.1 Hydra viridissima | reverse complement strand
TTTTCAAATCTAAATACAAAAAAAAAATTTTTTTTTTTAAAATTTTTTATATTATATATTTTTTTAGATTTTTTTAATATATATATATATATATATATATATATATATATATATATATATATATATATATATATATATATATATATATATATATATATATATATATATATATATATATATGTATTTTTTTTAAAAAAAATAAAAATAAAAAAATAAAAAAGACCCACTGGAAGATCAATTTTGTCAATGGTATTAAGTATCCAACCAACTGTCCCATCACCTCCACAGACAAGTATTCTACACTGTATATCAGGCAGAAGACGACAAAACTCAAGACCAGTCTCTGGTGATGTTTCTGAAAGATCAATCACCTGAAAAAGTTTGTTAATATTGATTTTAAAAAATAATATTAAAAAATACAAAATATAATATACAAGAAATATATTATAAAATAAATTTATATATTATAAATGAATTACTATAAATGCATTATTATAAATAAATGCAATATCATAAATGCATTAATAAAAAACAAACACATTAATTATATAATATTTTAGCAAGGATACATGAAAAACTACACATGTGAAAACGGTGAAGGGAATGGGAAGAAACTAACAAAAAGCACAAACTTTTTGAAATTTGTGATCTTATATTTATCATTTGAATTTCAAAAATTTAAAAAAATCTAATTTATTATTTGAATTTTAATATTGATTTGACCCCTTGAACAACAAATCTAAAATTTAATTAGCAGCAACCATAATTTTTAAATGATCAGCATTAAAATTATATTAAATACTTTTAAATATTGAAGGAACCACACATTGAGAAACAAAATTTAGATCAGAATTTTCTATTTACTAACACTGTGGTACTAATAGTCTTTATTTAATTGGTGCATAAACAATTTTCTCCAGCATTGTGGTATCCATCGTGCTTAAGCAAACTTGTTGAACATGTCAAATAAAACAATTGATGTCTACAAAATTTTTTTAAAAAGATCTAAATTTTTTTTTAAAATATGATTTTCTATAAATTTATTTATACCTGAGCTGGATTAAGAATGCCTCTGAAAGCCTGCAACAACTTATAACCTTCATTACTACCACTTTTTGGGTTTACAAACACCAAGATAGGCCTCCATTTTTTAAAGTTTGGCTTTTTCACCTCTTTTATTACAACATTTCTGCGTCCTAGAAAAAATTGTTATATATATATATATATATATATATATATATATATATATATATATATATATATATATATATATATATATATATATATATATTGTTGTATATAGATTTATGGATATTTAAATAAATATGCAGATGTATTTTTTTTAAATCACAAGATTACAAATCAAACAGAAATGAATTGAAAACTTAGTGTAGGCACACATTAACTATATTACATAGATAATTTTTAAATTTAAATTATGACATCATAAAGAATTTTTAGATGCAAAAAGAGATTAAAAAAACCCCACACAATTAGTAAATAATACCCAATATGGACACAAATACCAATAAATGTTTAACTGTGATCAGTTAAATAAATTTCATGCTTCTAAAGAGTGAAAAGTTTAAGGCAACAAGTTTTATTGCTTTTAAAGTCCTAAAACTTAAAGTTTTTAAATTTTAGAATTAGTATTTTTTCATTATTCTACATTTTGCCAAATGTTTTATTCATGGAAATATACTTTTTGCTGTATATTAGCATAAAAAGAAATTTACTTATTTTAAATGTAAAAATCACTTGGCTTTAATGTTTTCTAATAAACCAAATAGCTAGACTAGCTATTTTGATATCCTCTATTATTAGTCTCTAAAGCTTAGTTAGATATTCATGAAGCTTTCATGCATGTAGTAATTAAACTGTTTGCCTCTCAGAAGATTAACACAAAAAAAAACTAATTTTAATATTATATTTAATAATAGCTTCATAACCTACCTTGTGTTAATGACAACAGCTATGTCATTAACACAATGTAGGTTGTGAAGCTATTATTAAATATAATATTAAAATTAGTTTTTTTTTTTTTAAATCTGCCTTAAAAAAACATATTTTATCATTGTATTTATCATTTTATTAAAAAGTCACAAGATTGAAAATGCTTGAGGCATGAACCACAAATAGAATTGACAATTAAAGGAGTATTTAACAAACTAGTTGGATACATTAAGTTATACTGTTTAGATATGCACGGTATATTCATGTCAAACATGGAGAAAAATGAATTAAAGAACACTGAGTATTAAGTAAACATACAATAATAAGAGCACCTACCTCTCCAACCAATTGTTTTTAATGTGACACAATATGGTGGTAAAATAATTTCTTGTCTCGCACCAAATGTACACTCTGCATCCATTTTGGCATAGCACTGACCTTCATGAACAGTTTTATGACACCAAACACATCTGTAGTCACATAAACGTGGTTCGACACCACACGATTGATTGCAAACAGAGCATATACTACAAAGAGTTAAATTCCCCTTGATCCAGTGATGCCGCATAAACATGTTTGATCTTGATAAACTTGTTACCTTACAAGCCAATTTCTTATTTCCGTCCCCTTCACATTCATCGTGAACAGATATCCAGCAAACATCACAAAATACACCTCTAACTAGAGAGAATTCACAAATATTGCAGAAGGTTGGTTTACTTAAAAAGTCTGAATGAACCCAATGATGACCTTTGCCAGTATCACGAACACGAAACTCTTTATGGCGATTTTTACGTCGATTAGAAAGTTTAGTAATTATAACGCATAAGAGTATAAAAAATATGGAAATAAAAATTATTTGCTTCGGTTGCTCGAGCCATTCCAAGAATGTTGTGTCATCTTCTGCGGACTTCATGCTTTTTTTACAATTTAAATCTTTTTTTTACAACTTGAAGTGGCGCAAACTCCCCCACTCACAATTTCTCTGCGGAGGTCGGAACTTATGTAATCATCTTTTTTCGATTGATAAATATTATTCCGCCTCACGATGTTACTTTATTCTTACAATAAAATTTTTTATTCTCTTTTATTTTATCTTTTTTATACAGCTAAAATAGGTGCTTCATATTTTGCTTGAACATAGTTTGTTGTTTGTTTGATTTTTTGATAATGAAGAATGGGAATATTGATGCTTTTTTTAAGTAAATGCTTCTTAGTATCTTGGCATTAACTACAAGATAAAATATTTCATTAAAAATCCAAATAAAGTAACTGAAGTTGAAATGAGATTTTTGAATTTCAGCGCATTTTTTAAGGTTGATTTATGTAATTTAAAATTTTCATTATGCATTCTAAACATTTTGAAGTCAAGTAACATATCTTTTAAAAATTTAGACTTTAAAGCTACAAATTCAGTTATTTTTCTTTTAAGGAAAAAATAATTTAAGGTTAATTTTTATACTTTTTTTTATTTTATAGGGAATTTTTTTACACTATATCAATATAAAAATTGAGAAAAACTCAACATTATGAAAGAGAAAGTCTATAATTGAGGAAAAATTGAATTACTTAAATTTTTGATAACAATTAAGATATTAAGAAAATCAAGATAAACCAATCAAAAATAAAATAAAAACTAATCTTCTTAGAAATTAGATATGTTAAAAAAATATGCGCTGAGTTTCTATAATTGCAGACATTATGGCTCGGCAAAGAAATAATGCATAGTTTAAAATAGCTCGGCAGCGAACGCGTTAACTCTCGGAATGTTGAATCTTTTGGGTTTATTATTTTTTTTGCGCGTTAACAAGATGGTGCTATAACACATTTTTCAAATTTCGTTAGAGTCTTTTTATGAAGTGTATCAATATTTAATACGTTTGAAGTGTATTTAATGACTTAGCATTTTGTCTTCGTTAAAAAAAGAAGCCCTAGGAGACGAAAGTGTTGTCTGCTACTCTGACGCTTAATATATAACTTCATCGCTTCGTAAAATCTTCTTACCATTCTTGTTCTAGTGTACCGTCTAGTGTACCGTTTGGCGGAAAAGATGACTTTGATTTGTACACTAAATAACCCTTAACTATTGCGATTACATCTGCAAATATTATACCGAATCTCCAATCAGCTAATTTGATTAGTACTTAAAGCAAGAACAAACTCAAACGCTATACTTAGCACGGTTGCTGTACCTACACCATGTGATTTGACTTCATTGTGCAAACGCTTGTAAAGAGTTGTTTTTGGTATTTTGTATGTCTCTGAAGTATTTTACTGAATAATATTTCGCTTGTTTTGAATTGCTTCATTATAAGTTGAAAATACAAAAAAATTTACGTATTTTAAATCTATCAACGTATAAATATGGTTTTTTGTTTTCAGCTATTTCCTTGTTAATATGCAAAATTTTTGCACAATAATGACATTCAACTAATAATTTTTAAATTGATACAGTGTATCGGTCTGACTTAGACAAAAATTACCCTAGCGGAAACTTTGGTTCTTGTCTGAAGATGGAAAAAGAATCGTCAAGAAAAGTCTTTCTGAAATGCTTGTCTATAATGACGTTATTCTTACTAAGCAAACAAGAAACGCAGTTCAATGTTAATGTTATATTTACCAAATTGCAAAAAAGAAATGCAAAAAAGCAGGTATAGGAAAGAAAATAGTTTGAGAACAAAATTTAAGTAATTGAACAAAGTGGCTTATTTGGAGCTTTGGCAGTATTTTACTTTTATTTTTAGTAAAAGCAACTTACTTTTATTAATCCTGATGCTCAATATATAAGTAATTTAATGAGCATCAGGATTCATAAAATTTGTAAAAAAACTACTTTGCATCGATTGTTAACGAAACTCTGTTTATATATACTCTGTTTATATATAAAAAAAAAACCAAAAAAAAAGCTTAAGATTCAATCCAGGAAATGTCTTGGTGTGCTTTTCAAATGTAAATAGAACCGTCATTTTGACTTTGACCATCGAGGGGAAGAGGGAGGAGGTGACTTTGGCCACTATTTGTAATTTTGTTTCCCTACAAACTATACTTCTCTTCCTATTGAACTTGAGACCAATTACAAATTACCTAATGTAGCTTTTTTTAATATTTACTGACTGCAATGGAAGAAGAATATTAATTGAAGGGAAACGAAATTACAAATAATGGCCAACGGACTACTGACATTTTGAAATGCCAGCAGTCTGATTAGTAGACTGATCACTAACTAAAGAAGACTGATCACTAACAAAAAGACCTAAACAAAAATCAAAGGAATAATTAGCAAGGGTGATAAAAAACAAACCATGAAAGTAAATCATGCTGTATTTGGAGGACCCATTATGACATAAAAGCTAAAAAAACTGAATAATGCGGTTGTAGATAATTATTTAAGATAGATTGATTTTCATAAATCTTGCAGAAGTTTCGAAATGAGATAAAAAGTGGGTCTTTGCTTTAAAGCCTAATGAAAAAAAACCAAAATAGTGCAATAGTGCCTGGGTCTCGNAAAAAAAAAAAAAAAAAAAAAAACGACTAGAAGGCAGCGTGAAGGAGCATTCAGATCTAGAATTATAGTACCAGAGATGCTGTATTGTTACGATTCAAAGCCAGCAGCAGACTAATCTTTTTATATTCAGTAAAAAGGTTAGAAAATGTAAAAGATTCAGCTTATATAAGATGGTTATCTTTCTAACTAAAAAAATATACATGCGTGTGAAATTATCAACATATTTACAATGTATATACTTTCAAAATAATTGTCTATCAGATCTATTGAAGTTCTATCTAATCTCAATCGACTTCTTCAATCGTTGGTCCACCAGAACTAGCCTTGTGTGAGCCGCCGCCAGGCATACCTCCGGGCATTCCACCTGGCATGCCTCCAGGCGTACCGCCAGCTTGATAGAGTTTCGTAATGATAGGGTTGCACACTTTTTCAAGCTCTTTTTGTCTGTGCTCGAACTCGTCCTTTTCCGCAGTCTAAAAAAATAGAACAAGTAATAACAAATATGACGCTCGTTACTCCCTTCAATCGCATTTTCGTTCTTTCAAAAAGTAAAAAAACCTCTCTCATTTTAGGATTAAGAAGTATTAAGTAGGTAATCGTAAGAAGTGACTTGTAAGAAGTGACCACAAAGCTTACCTGATTTCGATCTAGCCATTCCACAGTTTCGTTGCACTTCTTGAGGATTGTTTTTTTATCTTCGTCGCTAATCTTGTCCTTTACTTTTTCGTCCTCGACGGTTTGTTTCATGTTGTAGCAGTAGCTTTCCAAACCGTTCTTCGCTTGCACCCTGTCTCGTTGAAGGTCGTCGTCAGCTTTGTATTTTTCCGCCTCTTGAACCATTCTCTCGATGTCTTCTTTGGAAAGGCGCCCTTTGTCGTTGGTAATGGTTATTTTGTTTTCTTTTCCCGTACTCTTGTCCAGTGCGGAAACGTTCAAAATGCCATTAGCATCCACGTCAAAGGTTACTTCAATTTGAGGAACACCTCTTGGGGCAGGTGGAATTCCAGAAAGTTCGAACTTGCCCAGCAGGTTATTGTGGGCTGTCATGCTTCTCTCGCCTTCAAACACTTGGATCAGCACTCCGGGTTGATTGTCTGCATAGGTGGAGAATATTTGCGAGTATTTTGTCGGAACCGTAGTGTTTCTCTTGATCAACGGAGTGAATACGCCTCCAGCAGTCTCGATTCCGAGTGACAGAGGGGCGACGTCAAGAAGCAGAAGGTCCTGAACTGCCTCGTGCTTATCCCCAGCTAAGATGGCAGCTTGAACTGCAGCGCCGTATGCCACGGCTTCGTCTGGGTTGATAGACTTGTTAAGCTCTTTTCCGTTGAAGAACTCTTGAAGAAGGCTCTGCACTTTTGGAATGCGAGTGGAGCCACCGACCAAAACCACTTCATGGATATCGGACTTGGAAAAGTTTTGTCCGCTGCTGTTTTTCCCTGCGTCTCTAATGGCGTCTGCAACAGGGGTGAGAGTGCCTCTAAACAGATCGATGCACAGCTCTTCAAAACGTGCCCGTGTAATTGACGTGTAGAAGTCGATACCGTCGAAGAGCGAATCGATCTCCACGCTCGCCTGTGTACTTGCTGAAAGTGTTCTCTTGGCTCGCTCGCATGCGGTCCTCAGACGTCTAACAGCTCGTTTGTTGCCAGAAATGTCTTTCTTATGCTTTCTCTTGAATTCCTCAACAAAATGGTTGACAAGACGATTATCGAAATCTTCACCGCCGAGATGAGTGTCGCCAGCAGTCGATTTTACTTCGAATATGCCGTCTTCGATGGCCAGTATGGAAACATCAAAAGTACCACCTCCCAAATCGAATATGAGCACGTTCTTTTCAGTACCGACTTTCTTATCCAGACCATAGGCAATAGCAGCTGCAGTCGGCTCGTTTATGATGCGCAGCACGTTTAATCCAGCTATAACTCCCGCATCTTTAGTTGCTTGACGTTGCGAATCATTAAAGTATGCGGGGACGGTTATCACGACATCTTGAACCTTCTTTCCAAGATATGCATCTGCTATTTCTTTCATCTTCAACAAGACCATGGACGATATCTCCTCTGGGTAAAACGACTTGGTTTCTCCTTTGAATTCCACTTGTATCTTGGGTCTAGATCCCTCGTCTATAACCTGTAAAAGAAATTTCTAAGCTACTGCATGCGTTCTAAGCAAACTTTATCACTGCCAGCAAAAAAGGAATGCATGCACAACAAAACACTCACGATGCTCGTTGTCATCATGCATCTTGGCAATGCAGTTAGTGTTTGGTGTGTTTACACAACACTATAAACAAAGTCAAAAAAAAAAAAAAAAAGCTTACTGTAAAAGGCCAATGCTTTCTATCTGAAGTAACAGACGAGTCGTTGAACTTTCGCCCAATCAGTCGCTTTGCATCTAAAAAGAGAACCCCATTTTTTCAGCATGCGTTTTCACAATTGGAAACTTCTGTTTCCCAAATATTACACCTATTTTCTTAACGAAACGTTGAGACAAGACTCTTTACAAGGCTTACCGAATACTGTGTTCGAAGGATTCATAGCCACTTGATTCTTGGCAGCATCTCCAATCAATCTTTCGGTGTCAGTGAATGCAACGTAGCTAGGAGTGGTACGGTTTCCTTGCTCGTTAGCAATAATCTCGACTTTACCATGTTGGAAAACACCAACGCAAGAGTAAGTCGTTCCAAGATCGATTCCAATCGCTGGAGCTTTAGACATTTTTTTTTTTTTTTTTTTAGCAAATTACACTTAGCTTCTACTTTTTTTCTATTAGAGTTCTAGTCACTACGTCTAGATGTTGATTTGTTTATAATCACACTACAGTCCTCATTTATACCGTTTGAGTTGAAGTCGTATGAAAATGGACGGGGGGACAACGTACGTTTATTTTAACGTTCAAAAAACTATTAACTTAACAACTTTTCAAATTTAATAATAATTATGCAAAATACACATAATAACACAAAGAAAGTGTATTAAAAACATATTACTTGTGTTTTTGAATGCTAAATGTGATTATTGTAGTGTAAAGTACTTTCCCTGTATACAAAAACGTTCTAGACTTTTCCAGTTTTCTGTCGAATTAGCTAGTAATTTTAACATTGAATTAGCTAGTAACTGTCGAATTAGCTAGTAACTTTTACATTGAGCACATGTAACGTCCTCTTTGTTTTGGTTCAGTTACGAAAGTCAATATCTTACTAATTCCTCGAATCCGCTCAAGAACGAGTCGCTATCAGGCTCTCAAATCAAATAACAGCGAGCTCCTAAACGTTTACTACACATGTCCATTGCGTATCTGAGTAGTGATAAGTCAGTCTGCTGTAAAATCTTCACAGGGAGTTTAGGCCTGCAAAAGATATTGGGTCTGCAGGTAACTACTTAGTGTAAAACACCAGAGAAGAAGTTTTTCGTAAATGTAAGACTTAATAGAGCTTCGTCTGGTTATAAACGAGACACGTGTTAACAATAAGAAGAGATAATTATCAGAAAATATTTGGTTCTGAAACTAGTGTGCTCTTCTTTTGTACTGAAAGTTTTTTAGTAAAAAACATATAAGAAATAGATACAGGTCGAACATTAGTTTTAACCTACTCTTCTGTGTGTGCCAATCTGATACTTTTAAAAAATGCATCAGTTGCCTCAAATTTCTGGTCTATTAGATGTCGATGTAACTAGACAGTAACTGCACAAGTTTAAAATAACTAGGAACCAAACAGTTTGCTAAGGACTACATTAATCTAATAAAATGCTACAGCACTACTAACATTAAAATCGTTTCATTGAACTTTATATCAGAGAGTTGCCTTTGATTTTCTACAATTCAATGTCTTGACTGAAACAAACAATTAAGGAAAAAGGCATTCAAGTCAAAGGTAGGCTGTCAATATTGTATTGTGAAACTGAAAAACAGCCAGCTAACAAATACAGCAGAAGACCCACAGTTGTCCACTTATGCTTCTATTTTTTTCTACCAATTCAATGCTGCTCTACAATACTAAGAATATTGAGTGCCCTTTAAAAATTTGGCTTACAAAAATTTGTCCTGAGGGAAACAAAGTTGATGAAAAATGAAAGTAGTCATTTTGTGAAACTATGAAAACGATTGGCAGTTAAAACTGAATCTCTTAAGAGAACTTTAAACGGAGAGTCTGACACCTACTTTTCACAAGTACCGTACCAAATTCTCTACTGATCTACAGAGATTCATCTCACTACACAGTATTTAGTCGGTTTTTGAATTGTCCACATGTGTCTAAAATCTCACTTCCACTTAGTGCATAGTGAGGTGCTATTCACTGGTATTCAACAAAACACAGTTCTCTGAATGCAAAACAGTTATGATCAGAATGAAGAGTTAAAGTAGTAACAAATGAATGGGTTTTTCTTTTTTTTTTTTTCCTTCTTCTTTCTTTCTCGAAAAAAACCAATAAGCTTAAAAGTGTTTTATCCGACACAATCCAGTAAAAGTTAAAAAAACCGTTGAAATAAAATGTTGTTGTCATTTTGAAACCTGTTTTAACTTTTCCTTGTTTAAGTTTAGCCAATAAGTTCTAATTTGCTATAGATGTTGTAGAGAGCTTATAGCAAATTAGAAGAAGTGACTGAAATGCCGAGTGAAACACAGAGGTATAAATTGCTCCAGTATCCCATTTATATGAAGATACCAAATCTTTACCAAAACAGGCAGCTTCAACTATCTTCAGAAGTTTCAAAGCTTGTTGAAACAAGCTTTGAAGCTTATGTTAATCAGAGAATTGCTTGTGATTTTCTAAAAATCAATGTCTTGCTTCAAAATTATAATCGCGTTATTACTGCAAACGATTTTAGGAGCTCAAATTTGGTTTCCTCACATCACGAAAATGTTGAGAAATAAAAAGTACCTACAGAGTGGAGTAGCAAAAGCTAGAAAATCGAAAAAAGGATGCATAATAGTTTTATCTTCAACAAATAACATAATGATGTCAACTTAACTTTAACAAATGTCTTTAGGGCCATTAGAAAACATTTTACTAGGTATGGGCGCCTTTGGCGTCCAGAGGCGTTTCAACAGTTTCAAAATGAAGTCTCTATATATTTTGTCCCATTCTAATCTCAAAACTTGCTTAAGATTACCGACTCTAGGATTAGATGTTCTGTTGGTTTAGTGCTCCAATTTTCCTCAAATTGCATAGTTCAGAGAGTTCATGTCAGGACTAAATATTTTAAGTAGCCCATCCTGTTTGATGCCCAATAAAGTTATTGCATAGAAAATGCTATTTTCTAATCATTTCTTGTCTTAACTAGAATTAGTATTAGAACTTACCTAAATTCATGTTTAATACAGTGTGGTATTTTCATTTATAATGTTAGTTACTACAATGCTTTTTTAAATAATGTTCATTATTTATAAAATGTTACTAAGTTTGCGCGTACAATGTAAATAATGCGACTTCCAATATGAACCTGTGCATATTTTTTGAAATATAGGTGCGCACGGTGCATAGGAACATGCTCTAAGACCTTGCAATACATCCCCAGATTTTTTTTTTTTTTTTTTTTTATCTTTAGAAAACATTTCCTCATTCAAAAAATGTAAACGACAACTTTTTTAGTGGGAGCCTGGGGAGAAATCGCATAATTTAGGGGAGTGCCCAGGAATTTTGTTGTTCAAGATAGGTAACTAAGAGGCATGGGGCGTACTCAAACTTCTAGTATGTTGATACTGGTGTCAAATGAGGATGACTTGCAAAAAATTAGGGTAATGGGAGCTAAACCAACACCGCCCCGACCCCTAGCTGCCTCCTTCCTAGAACTACGTCTCCTTTAATCGCAAAATTTTTTTTTGTTCTATCATAAACTAGATCGAAATTCATCGACAGATTTCAAATTTCATCAAAAATTTCTTTTCGTTTAAGATCTATAACCATGCAAAGCTTAAAATTACCCCCTGAAATAACTTTAAATGGTCTTAACTTTTAAACGAAAAAATTTTTTTGATGTAATTTGAAATCTGTCGATGAGTTTTGATCTAGTTAAATATAAAACAAGCAAAAAAATGAAAAGGGATTTTAGGTATCCTACCCTAGGGGGTGTTATAAGTGGTCGAAAAGGGTTTGCTACAATTATTAATTACAGTGAAAAAAAATTTTTTCTGATCTTTATGGTTAGATTATGATTGATATTTTACTTTTCAAAGTCATACTAGACGTTTGTTCATAGAAGGTTTATTATTTTACTTTTTACAAACTAAATTCCGCCCAATAGAAAGCTACTTTAAAAGTGGTTGTAGTTGTAAGCAAAAACCGCGCTTTTTAGCGCCTCTATATAGCTTGGGGTGTGCTCTCCGACTTTTCTCATTCACCAAAACTGACTGAAATCCTGATTAGTAGATTCAAGAGCTTGTTCGGTCTAGTAACCTAAGCCTATAGAAAATAAGAAGTACAAAAGAAATGCAAGTTTATTTAATAAATATTCGTCATAATTTATTCAAATTTCACGATTCAACTGTTGAAATAGATTATTTAATTACTAAGATTATAAATTATTTTTTATCAAATTAAAAAGTTATTTATCATACCGAAGACTCAACCTTTCAAGTCGATGAATTTGATAATATGTTGCTTAACTATGTCTACCTTCAAAGGAATTGTAGCCCTTAGATTTTTATATCTCGAACAGAACTCCTCTAAATCTTTAACATATGTGGAGCTTAATGATTTTCCAAAACAATCATGGACTATTTTTCTAAATCTCTGAGTACCTTAATGTATCTGGCAGCGGAAACTCCAAGACTAGACTCCTGAAAAAACAGTTCAAAGCTGTCAATGTTTTAAAGCAATTCATTGCAAGAATTGCCTTCCAAACGATGCTGCCCTTGGAAGGACACTCTGCAGATGTTTTTACTTAGTCAGATACTGGTTAACAAAGATACTGTAACCTACATTGATTGTTTTCAAACAAATTTTTTTCAATCTCTTTTAAAATTTTGTCTACAACACCTAGCAATATATGTAGACCAGGAATATTTACAAGTTCTAGTATTTTTTTGTTTTTGTAACCTGTTAATAAAGGGGGATTAACAACATTTGTTTACTTTTTTGCTTTTTTAAAGTCTGCACCATCAGCCACCGATTGGTAGTACAATCTACACAAAGATTCTAGAGTATAGTGATCAGCTTTTTGAAAGTCAAGAGATGACTTCATCCAATACGGACAAGGGTGCTTTGATGTTGCAGTTTGTTTTCCAACCATTTAAAAAACCTTTTGATCTTCAGATACTGTGTAATCTACGGATAAAATGTTTAAATTATCCAAAATTAACCTCAAATTATTGTATTTTTCGTTCAATGAAGGAAAAATGGCCTTAATAGTTTTGGCATAATAGTTTTGTAGACGCTTGAATCTTTAAAATCTTTCCACACATATCCGTCACACTTGCTTAGTTTCTCTGGAATTTTATGATTTTTTAACTGGTTTTAAGGTTATTGACTGTAACTTTAAGGAATCCCTGCCCTCAATCTACACTTAATTTGATACCACCATCATTTATTCCTTGACTTCTGTGATGAAGTACTATTGCTACAAGCTCTTAGATGTCGTTGCAATATACAATAGCAGTATCTTTTTCTACCAACTATACATCCATAAAAAATCAAAATGAATGATACAAATTCCAATCTAGCTATCAACAAATATTTTATTTGGTAATAGTTTATATACCTCTTCGCTTTCATCTAATTCTAATAGCGATGGGAGTTTATCACAATTGAATAATTTTCCAATCATTTCGTTGTTCTCAATCAGTTTAATATTGAAACCAGATTCCACACTTTCCGTCACTTCTCAGAAATTGTGCAATTTCAATTATGTTACGATTACTTAGAAATCATAATGAAGTTATTACAAAAGTTAGCTTTAAACTCATAACAAACTTTTTTTTAAAAGTATTTTTAAGCAACAAAAACTTACCTGGCATGTAGTTTTAATTGAAGTTTGTTCAATTTATCTAAAGAAAAGAAAGGTTTCTTAACCTCACTCTCTCCGAAAGAGACAGTTAGTTGCTTTGGACCAAAGGTTTTCAAAGCTAAGTTGTTCCCTGAGTCATTTGTGCTGAAATCTTCGATAGAACTAGATAGAATTTTTCCTTGCGTTGTTAGGGATGATGACTTTACAATGGAAGTAAAACTCTTTTGTCTTTCTAATTTCGTACAGGGATGTTGAATTCCTTGTCCCACTTGGGCATAGCAATCTTAACAAATTAGTTTATCTGCAGGTTTATTTGAAACATCTTCAGCGCCTTGATAAACAAGCTTTCCCAACACTCATTCAACCATAGGGGCAAAGATTTTTTCCATTTTTGATTTGCGCCCGTTTTCACAAATTAAACATTCACATTTTCTCCCTCTGATAACTCTGATATTTAGGTCTAAATTGTATAGCATATGTATAGCAACAATAATAACTAAAATAACAAAACTAAAGTTTAACTAAAGCAAATTAAACATCAATATAGNCTTGCATTTCTTTTGTACTTCTTATTTTCTATAGGCTTAGGTTACTAGACCGAACAAGCTCTTGAATCTACTAATCAGGATTTCAATCAGTTTTGGTGAATGACAAAAGTCGGAGAGCACACCCCAAACTATATAGAGGCGCTAAAAAACGCGGTTTTTGCTTACAACTACAACCACTTTTAAAGTAGCTTTCTATTGGGCGGAATTTAGTTTGTAAAAAGTAAAATAATAAACCTTCTATGAACAAACGTCTAGTATGACTTTGAAAAGTAAAATATCAATCATAATCTAACCATAAAGATCAGAAAAAATTTTTTTTCACTGTAATTAATAATTGTAGCAAACCCTTTTCGACCACTTTTAACACCCCCTAGGGTAGGATACCTAAAATCCCTTTTCATTTTTTTGCTTGTTTTATATTTAACTAGATCAAAACTCATCGACAGATTTCAAATTACATCAAAAAAAATTTTTCGTTTAAAAGTTAAGACCATTTAAAGTTATTTCAGGGGGTAATTTTAAGCTTTGCATGGTTATAGATCTTAAACGAAAAGAAATTTTTTGATGAAATTTGAAATCTGTCGATGAATTTCGATATAGTTTATGATAGAACAAAAAAAAATTTTGCGATTAAAGGAGACGTAGTTCTAGGAAGGAGGCAGCTAGGGGTCGGGGCGGTGTTGGTTTAGCTCCCATTACCCTAATTTTTTGCAAGTCATCCTCATTTGACACCAGTATCAACATACTAGAAGTTTGAGTACGCCCCATGCCTCTTAGTTACCTATCTTGAACAACAAAATTCCAGGGCACTCCCCTAAATTATGCGATTTCTCCCCAGGCTCCCACTAAAAAAGTTGTCGTTTACATTTTTTGAATGAGGAAATGTTTTCTAAAGATAAAAAAAAAAAAAAAAAAAATTCTGGGGATGTATTGCAAGGTCTTAGAGCATGTTCCTATGCACCGTGCGCACCTATATTTCAAAAAATATGCACAGGTTCATATTGGAAGTCGCATTATTTACATTGTACGCGCAAACTTAGTAACATTTTATAAATAATGAACATTATTTAAAAAAGCATTGTAGTAACTAACATTATAAATGAAAATACCACACTGTATTAAACATGAATTTAGGTAAGTTCTAATACTAATTCTAGTTAAGACAAGAAATGATTAGAAAATAGCATTTTCTATGCAATAACTTTATTGGGCATCAAACAGGATGGGCTACTTAAAATATTTAGTCCTGACATGAACTCTCTGAACTATGCAATTTGAGGAAAATTGGAGCACTAAACCAACAGAACATCTAATCCTAGAGTCGGTAATCTTAAGCAAGTTTTGAGATTAGAATGGGACAAAATATATAGAGACTTCATTTTGAAACTGTTGAAACGCCTCTGGACGCCAAAGGCGCCCATACCTAGTAAAATGTTTTCTAATGGCCCTAAAGACATTTGTTAAAGTTAAGTTGACATCATTATGTTATTTGTTGAAGATAAAACTATTATGCATCCTTTTTTCGATTTTCTAGCTTTTGCTACTCCACTCTGTAGGTACTTTTTATTTCTCAACATTTTCGTGATGTGAGGAAACCAAATTTGAGCTCCTAAAATCGTTTGCAGTAATAACGCGATTATAATTTTGAAGCAAGACATTGATTTTTAGAAAATCACAAGCAATTCTCTGATTAACATAAGCTTCAAAGCTTGTTTCAACAAGCTTTGAAACTTCTGAAGATAGTTGAAGCTGCCTGTTTTGGTAAAGATTTGGTATCTTCATATAAATGGGATACTGGAGCAATTTATACCTCTGTGTTTCACTCGGCATTTCAGTCACTTCTTCTAATTTGCTATAAGCTCTCTACAACATCTATAGCAAATTAGAACTTATTGGCTAAACTTAAACAAGGAAAAGTTAAAACAGGTTTCAAAATGACAACAACATTTTATTTCAACGGTTTTTTTAACTTTTACTGGATTGTGTCGGATAAAACACTTTTAAGCTTATTGG
>QPEY01000217.1:216585-237748 GCA_014706445.1 Hydra viridissima | reverse complement strand
CTGCAGCAAAGCCATCAGCAGTTTTGTGTTATTGCACTGCTTTGATTTATGTGATATACAGTTTAAATTTTTAAGAAAAATGTTTTATATATAAGTTATTTTAATAGGTTAACCTAACAGATTACTTTTTAAAAAGTGTAGGTAAAAAAGTGTTAGTTCAAAAAATGAGGTGATAAAAGTTGCTGAAATTTTAATTATTTTATTATTTTAGGTTACATTTTAGGTTATCATAAGAATTTCTTGAAGAAAGTTTTTTAAAGCATAGTGCCAAGAATAGTACAAAACAGAAAACTTGATGTGCAACTTTTTGTTAAAAAGCTGAATCAAAGAATTCAAAAATAATATCTGTTATTATGCTAAGAAAAACAATGAAAGGTTTTACAAGTAGCTGAAAATTTGTCTTTGCACAAGAATGGTGTTTCTAGTGCCTCATCTACAGTATAGGCTACTGGTATCTTCAAATACAAAATGAAAACATCCTTTTTTAGATTTAAAAATGCTGATAGACTTTTCAGAAAGACGCTGTTGGCCTTTATTGTAATCAATTAAAGCTTGTATGCAATTCAAGGTAAAAAATATTATGCTTTTAGAAAGAATCTCTGCTCAGTGGCTCTGCTCAGTGGCTCTGCTCAGTGGCTCTGCTCAGTTGCTACTACAAGCCCCTGAGTTTCTACCAAAGAGATGGTGCTCTAATTGTTAGAAACATAACAATGGTCTAAAAGCAATTAGAATTGAAAAATTGGTATGCTTCTTATAAAATTTTGGCCTGAAGAAGCCCTCACGGATATCAAAAGAACATTTTTTTTTATATCTCATTGCAAACGAAAGCCAGAGTGGGAAGAAGCAATATTTCTCTGAGTTGCCATATCATATGAAAGACTACTACCCAAATGAGAAATTTGTGTATTAAAGATTCTTGTAAATGATGCCAATAGATGATAAACAACATAAAATGTCTGAGGTATACATATTATATATAGCTTCACTTTCATCAAAATTTTATATAAGTGAATAATTTAAAATGTTACATTAATATGATATAATGCTTAAAACCTTATTTTGTAAGTTAAAAAAGTTACTTGACACTTAATATATTTATTTTTCATGACTGCTTTTTGGGACTTTGCTTTTTGTTATTTAGCTTTATGTGACTTTTTATAGGTAATTGTTTTGTATATGTTGTAATTGCCTATTATTTATACATCCAAGCTATGATATTTTTTCTCATTTGGTTAGTATGAAGTATCATAATCATGGTGTGGAGAAATACGACCATATTGATATCCATATCTGCAACATTAAGACCAAGGCTGATCATGATACCCCAAAAGTATGTTTATGGTGCTCTTATTATAACTGTATTTCAAGTATTTCATCTTGGGAAATAATCTGTAAAGTCTCTTGTGTATGTTGAGGGTAGGAAAAGATGAAATCTCATCATATTTTGTTTGACAACATTTTTTATTTATGATTTATTTGTACACTTTGTTTGTTTGTTTTTTTTTTCACTTTGTTCTGAAATATCTAAAATATGTTATATCTATACTTTAAATTAGGGCGGTTCTTAATGTATAGTAGATTTATTTCTTCTGAAGTTGAACACTACTTCATCCTGACCTATTGATGAAAAATTACAAAGTTTCAGTGTAACTGGATGAAATTTAGAGGTTGCTCAATTTAAAATAGATTTGTTAAGTGTATTTTACTTTATTTTGATATTTCATCACTTCTTGTTTCAGCAATCTTGTTGCATGACAATAAATGTCTATAGTATTTCTTATAAATATTTTGATAAAACTTTCATGCATACATTTGAATATTGAACAAAACCGAATTAAAATTTGACTGAATTAAACTTCTATCATGCTATAGTATTGTTTAATACTATAGCATGATAGAAGTTTTTCTCAAGGATAGTAAATTTTTAAAATTTACTTCTATATTAAAAAAAAAAACTACCAGATGTTGACATGATATTGTACGTGCAAATGCACTTCCTTAGGACTAGAAGATCAATCATTTTTGGATCTCCAACAATCCACCGGATAACTTTTGTAGATCTTACCAATATTAATGACCGAGATCAACATGTTTGAATGCAGCATCAGCACAGAGTCTTGGTCATAATGTTGCATACCTGGCTGTCAACCAAATATCAATATGCAGTGTCAGAATAACCAACTGCAGGGAAATGGTTAGCAGACTCAAATCTGATTTCAACCTAGAGGATGTGCTGCTAATTATACACTAGGATGGAAATATCCTTCCTAATATAACTGGCAGAAAGTAGTGGCAGGCTACCTGTTCTTGTGTCTGGTTATGGTGTCAATTGATTACTTGGGGTGCCTAAATTTATCATAGCACAGAACAAGACACCAGTGAGACTGTATTTAAAATTCTGATTAGGGAATTCATGACAAGGTAAAGGTTTTATGCCTTGAACTGTAAATCTCTGTTAAGTTTTTCCTAAGTGAGGTGCTTTTGCTCTTACTAATGCAAAAGTTTTGCTACAGATGACACCTTGCTTAAAGACATCTTGTGCCCAAGGTAATGCTAAGTGAATGTTTTCAAGCACTCATTCTGGCTATCAAGTGATTCAAGTATTGGTATCTTTAAAAGATTCAGAGAGAACTGG
Organism: Hydra viridissima; assembly: GCA_014706445.1. Taxonomy (NCBI): domain Eukaryota; kingdom Metazoa; phylum Cnidaria; class Hydrozoa; order Anthoathecata; family Hydridae; genus Hydra; species Hydra viridissima. The sequence continues at coordinate 235,113 of QPEY01000217.1, read as the reverse complement.
TCATTTGTTAACAAAGAGATGTTCCAGCATACTGTTAACTCACAGAAAACTAAGGCTAAATGTACTATAGTTTGCTAAGAACACACTTCAGTCTAGTGTTGCAATGAATATGTTTGAACTAACCCTGCGTTTAGGTGAGATTCCACTTTAGGAAACTCTAATGATGGCTCTGGGTGCTATGCATAAGTTCAAATGGATGGCAAAGATATTTTATATTGTTTAAGTGTGAATGTTCAGAGATCAATTCAGTTTTACTACTCAAGAAGATAAATCACTGAAGGATATCAGTTTGGTTGGTGACCTCTTTTATTCAATGGCATGGATTTCGAGTCCTAGTTCTACTTCAGCACCTTTAAATGAACTAGGATTGCTGAAGTCCGTTAAATACAGTGAAATCATGGCCTTCTTTATAGAAAAATATGGCGGTTTAGTAAAATAGAAAAATGTTTTATAGCTTTGCTAAGACTAAATATATAATTAGTAAACATTCTACTTGCATTTTTTTGATGCATTATTATAAAATTAGTTTTTTGACATTAAATTAACAACTTTTTTAGAAGCTTAAATTGTTTATTAAAATGAATAAAAACATTTTAAATCAAAATGTTATATATAAAATATACAAGAAATAATAAGTAATGAGAAAAATACACCAATAAAAAACCAAATTATTTTTTTACTAAACATGAAAAAAAAATTTTACATAAGCTTGATTTCTTTTAGTTTAGTTTCTTTATTACTTTTGGGAGTGTGAAGTAATACAAAGTTCTTTAAAAAAATGCTTGCTAATGTTTGGCATTGTTTCTTTGCGATAGAAAAACTGTACAACTCTGCAATAATCCAAACTGTCGTATAAGAAATGTTCGACAAACTCTTTTATCTAATAAAGAAAAAAAATATGTAGCAAAATAAGGACCACTGAGATAGAGTATCTGATAGAATAGTTAATCCTCCTCTATTTAAAGTATTCAAATAAGTTCCATATTTTTCATAATATGTAGTTGTATCTTCATCATTTTCTTTAGTAGAACACTTTTGAACATAACCAGCAATATAGACAATAGCATATAAAATGTCTATATTTATAGTATCTTCTAGATCTGCTAAATTGTAAATTATATCAATTTCCCTATCATTTAAATCTTCAAGACATAAAAGACAGTCATGGCCATCATTTCCTTCTACATCAATATTCAGTTGTAGCACCAGCTTAGCATGTTGAATACGTACTTTTTCGATAACTGATTTAGCTGTTATAAAGTAAGTACCACCAGAGCCTTGCCTTAGTTTTCCAAAGCATTTTTCAATTGGATCACTAGAAAACCAACCTAAAATAACATATTCATTTCCACTTGATAAAAGATGACAAGACAAATCAACTAGGCCACGACAAGTATGTGAAAGAGCATTGCTTGTATCTCTCGTAAGCTGGCGAACACGTTTACCAGATGTTGGTTTCATATTTTCAGCCATTGTTGCAATAGCGAGCAACTTTTTTAAATTAATGTCATCTGAAGATCTGATTACATTACGCGACTCATCCCTAAATCTAGCATTGGCACCTGGACATTTAACATTCACTATTTTCCAAAATTCTATAATTAACTCCAAAAAAATAACAGTACCCTTGACACTTTCTTGTTCTATTTTAGGATGAGTTTTTAGAGCTGCAACTGTCTCTTCACTAAATATTTGTAAACAAGTGCTTACTTTTTGTCGTTCTATTGGTTTAGGATTTATTGATGTTTCAGTCAATTTGGATAACTTTATTAACTGGTTTTTTTCAAGTGTATATAAGTTAATTAAATCTCTCCAATTTGCAATGTGAGTTATTTCATTATGAATAAACTGCAACTGACCTAGTTTTTCTGTTAGCCAATTGTTTCTTATGCACTTCAAAAGATGAACATAGTCATATAAAATATAAGAACCATTTTGACATAACCAAGGTTTTCCCTCTACTGTTTTGAATTTAGAAAAGAAGCTTTGGTTAACTTTATTTCCATCTGTAATAATTGCAATTACTTTACCATTACACGTAGAGGTTTCTATGGTGTCTACAATTAATTTGCATTGTTCTAGTTGGAAATCTGAAGTCAGATTACTAACTGGTAAAACTCTTGCTAAAAATTCAGGTCCACCATAAAGACTTTTGACCATAAATGAAAGTACAGTAGTAGCTAATTTCTCTGGATCATTAACAGCATTTCCAAAAATATTTCCACTTTGATATAATAATGCTGCTTTTACATAAACTTCATCTATCAATAAAACACAATTTCTTTTTTTTTCATCTAAGTTCGATAACACAGAACTTAAAAAAGTTAAATCATCCTGAGAGTTTATTTTTGAAGTTATGCGCGTCAAAGTTCGAATACTTGGCAACTGATAATCATAACATAATCGATGGTAGGTGGAACGACTTGTTGCAAAATATTCAAAAGCTCTCGTTATTATATCAGCAGAATAGACAGCACAACCCACAGAATGATCTCCCATTACATTTAGATGCTCAAGAATTATTTGAATTTTATGATCCTTATCCTTAATTTTCAGATATCTAAGGGCTTCGTTTAAAGATGACTTTGTACAAAGAGAAGTGATTTTGTTATTTGACAGAGGTTTAATAGTACATTTTGAACCAAAATGAAACGCTTCGAACAACAAACTTTGATTAATTATCAGCAAAAATAGTGGAACTCCACAATTGAATACTTTAGATTGGATGAAAATTGAATTGTTTTGCTTGTATGTAATCAAATCATTATCATTAGATAAGTATTTTTCGATTTCTCCAAAGTTTAAATTATCAATTATTTTATATTCTTCTAATTCATCTTTTTTGATACCTCTTTTTGAAGAAGAAGATAAAGTCTTTCTCATTTTTGGTGGTGGAGAGGAGAGACAACTTTTAGAGATATTTGGAAACACTGATGGAGCATGAATCGGTCTCAATTTACCACGACATAATGTAAACTCCGCTTCATCTGGCCAATGCAATTTACAAACAGCAGTGAATTTTGTAACGGTCCAATTTAAACGAGGGATACTAATAAACCATTTATTTTTTTCAGATTCTTCACGAGGGAATTTATATACAGATACATTACAACCTGAAGACTTATAATTTGAGGAACATTTTGGAACACAGCATTTTAAAGGCATTCTAAATTATTTAATTTAAATTCACTTGAAGAATAACTTTAAATATTTCTGAAAAATAGCAATCAATATTTTACACCTTTATCCAAACAAAATTTGCGTTTATAAGAAGTTTTTAAAAACCGGCCTTCAGTCAAAAAAAAAATCGCGCACGGTGTCGAGGCCTTCTGTAAAGAAGGCCATGAGTGAAATTAATGACAGCATTTCTACAGTAGCTACCCCAATGGTTATGGCATTGCAGAATCCAGGACCAAATTTTTCTTTAATGATTGCTAAAAGTGATAGATGTAAATTCTAATTTTTATTATGGTTTTTGAGCTGACTCCTCAAAATAGAAAAAGAAAACATCAGTTTTCCACTTAAAATTTAAATAAAGAATGTAGTATATAGTAACAGCTGTTAAAAAGCTTTTTCAATCTTAAGTATACATATTTACACTTACAAACTATACTATTTGCTCTGGACCAGTGCCAATATGTTGTAATATGAGATAAATATTATAGTATTATATATCTTTTTTGTATATATTATACAAATTGATTTTTCCTAGAGATGCTGCTACTTTAAGTTTGCCATTCACTCAAGACTGATATATAATTTCTAACTGATTATTTTAATTTTCAGAAATTTGGGATAATGCTGGGTTTAGCAAATAATTTTTGATTTTTGGGTGCAACATCAAAGCGAAAATCAACAAATTTGATTTGCCATCCTGCCAAGCCATACAAGTTGAGAAATTTGTGAAAAACATGTTGGAACCTGATTTTCATAGCAGTGATCAGTTCTTGTCTCATTCTATTGAAATCTGATTACTTGGATACAGCTTTGTCATGACATGATGAAACTGACATGAGACTCAAAAAGCTGCAAGAATTTGTATGACAGAAATAAGCAAGCATCAGCATAACTGAAGTCCTTGGTAAGCATAGAAATCTGATCAAGTAGGTTGATTGGCTTTTCAATAAGGGACCACTGATTGCTTGATGGTACCAGTGGGCAGTTGTAAAACTTCACAAGCATATACTGTCAATCCTCATTTAACCTCTGAAGCATTTTGTATTTGGAGTTTCACCTTGTGGCCACATATTGGATAAGTTTATAAAGTCTGTCTGTTGCTGAAGATGTCTGAATTGCCTAACAAGTTTATGAACAAATGCATCAGTCATGGCAAACTAAGTCAGGAACCTGTCATAAACTGAGTGTTGTGTTGAATGGGCAAAGCATCTAATTTGATCAAGCTTTAGATTAGCAAATGGTATTTATTTTGTGATATATCACAGCTTCTATCATTGATTTACAATGTTCATTCATTCTTGAACAGTTCAGAATTACCATCTTACAGTTAAACTGTTAATTGGTCTAATTACAAGTCAAGCTCATATATGAACTTGACTTTAAATTGGATTGATAAACAGTTTAACTGTAAAATTTATATTAGGTTATTTTGAAATAAGTTAAACTTTAAGAATAAATTAGAACCAAAACAAAATAATGTGCTGAGATGTCCAACAGTGAATGGTAGACTTGGTTCTACTTTAACATGTCTTAAGCTTGATGTAACTTCATCAGAGTTTTGGTGTCAGGATTTCTGAAAAACGTCTCTAATGGAATTTGATACTAGGGCAAAAGCCTTGGCAAAATCTTATAATACTAAATGGCTGTAAATGCAATGATGGAAGATTTAACAGTTTGGTAGAGAATGTGCTAAAAATCTTCCAGCATAAACTGATGGTGCTGCACTCTTTAAAGATGCTTTACATGTGCACAAAATTCCATACAAGATTACAATTCCTTGTATTTGCACCATTTGTATTTGCATCATTTGTATTTTGCATTTCTATATTTTTTGTGTTTGTTTACCTTTTTTTCAGCACTCATAAAAGTCCTTTATAGTAATGTGGCTACTGATTTTTGGCCACCAGATACCAAATACCTATTAATCAGATATCCAGTACATACCTAGTTATAATCCAACTTCTAATTTTAGTTTCTTATGTTAATGTTTTTTGATTTTGATTTAAAGTTAAAAAATTTGTTTATCTTTTTATATTACTATTTACTTTCAGTAAATGAAAAAAATTTAGTATTTAACCTTATCTTTATCAAAGAATAATGTTATTTATAACATCAAGCATTTGAGTGTTTAAGAAATCAATAAGATAAAATTATATATGAATAAGATAAAATTATATATAAATAAGTATATATAAATAAGATAAAGTTTCCTAAAAATTGTCATTTAAAAATTATATTAGGCTATTTTGAAATAAGTTAAACTTCAAGAAACAAACAAAACAAAAGTCTTTCTAATGTTGTTTTGGCCCAGTCGGGCTAAATTTTATTACAGTCATAAATTCTTTGGAAATTGTTGTTCTTTAGTTTTGATTGCTAGTAGATCACACAAATGTTATTTTAAATTTAAATCTGCTAGCTGGGTTTGTTGTTAAGTAATTCAAAATATAGTTGGTGTTTCAATACTTCTTAACTTTGTTGTTTCCATTATTATTTTTGTAATATTAAGTCAAATGTTACTGATGAAAATAGTATTATTACAGTGGTGTAAAAAAAAATTTGAATCAACTCCAAGGATTAGTAAATTCTTTGGTTTTAATTTAAAGTTTATAGTGTTTGTTTTCCTATTATCTTTTTTTATTTACTTTCAGAAATTAAAAAAAAAAAAAAATTTAACCATTTCATCAAAGCTTCATCGAAGTTTTGAGGGTAATATGATCTTGTTCTCTTTTATGAAAATATGCAAGCAGGTTGATGTTATTTTAACCTGGCTTATGATTATTTTTCTAGTTTTTATGGCTGTAAGATTTATATTAAAAAAAGCGTTTGATAATTTAAATTTACTTGTTTAATTTGAATTTATTAAATAGTTAACTTTATCTTCTTTGATAAATAGCATTATGGGCCACTGATCCAAGTCCAAGAAAAAGAGAGAAGTTTAAAACCCTGTTAAAATTTAATACAGTTACTCAAAAAAGACATTGCCTCCAAAACGCTCAACCTCTGGCCAGAAATCATTAATAACAGCTTGTGCAAAATGAGTTTTATTGAAGGATTGCAGAATCTAACAAAGAAATGACCAGCAAGCAGTTCAAAGGTTCACTAAATAATATCAAGATCTCATTAAATAATATCAAGATCTTATTAAATAATATCAAGATCTCATTAAATCAGGTTTTGTTGCTCGCAAACCAAAGTAAACAAGGCAAACCAAGGCAAAGGCTGCTATTAAACAATAAACAAAAAGTTTAGCGTTTTCAATGGGTGCAAAGGATCGTCGAAATTGGACTGCTGTTAATTTGATCAAAGTAAATTGAATTAGTCTGTTACTTATTTTTTTAAACTTTACTTATATTTACTTATATTTACTTAAACTATACTTATTTTTGAACTTTAACACTTTGTTGATTATTTAAAGCATGAATTTTGAATAAGCTGAATTGCCAATTGCTTCTAATTTCTAATTACTCTTTTAAAATCCTAAATTATGTTATATTCTATATGATTATTTGACTTATTGAGGATTCTCCTTATTTCAAGATGTAGATCAGTGATAAATCGGTTTTGAGATTCTGGACGCCAAATGATATTACGTTTTAACGGTGTCAGTTAAAAGACTTTTTACTACAATGCCTGGTCAAAACTGTTAAGCACCCAATTTCAATAATGGTATGATTTATGATATTGTGGGGAAAATAAGAAAAAATCATAAACATTATCTTTAAAAACTGTTTTCAGAAATTCAATTTTAACCACGCTGATAAAATGATAACAGTTTAATTATTGAAATTCTGTAGCCAGTCTAAGACAAACACTTATAAAAAGATAACTGGTAAAACCTGTTTTAGAAAATTATAAATCATAGATTGAAGCAAAAGCACTAAAAGAATTTGAAGATAAAATCCATTGTCTATACTAGAACAATATCTGATTCAAGAAACTTCTGCGAACACAAAAAGAACGGCTAAGAGAATCTTGCGGATTTATTTCAGAGGAGATTTTGAGGGATTTTACTATGGGAAGAATTTTGGGAGATTTATGAGAGAATTTTGTGAGAATTTTTGGAGAAGATTTTATTATAAAATCTTTAGGAGAATTTTTTTTAAGGGATATTTTAAAAAGAGATTTTAGAAAAAGAGAAAAGAGAAGGTTTCTGAGCAAAAATAGAACTAATAAATAAAGATACTTTGGCTCAAACATTTCCAAACGATTCCTAAGGTGTTAAGAGAAAATTTGTGAGTGATTCTTGATTTGTATATTGTTACCTGTATCTGTAAATATATATTAAACGTATTTGTAAATATTAAAAGTATATACACACGAGTTAAATATATTTGAGAGTACTCATTAACTAGTAATAATTTAAGAATTTTTAGTATCAGTCATATTTTTAGTAAGTATCAGCATAACATAATTAAACATAACAAACACCTTTGTTGCGCTAAGCATTAAAAAGAAATCCATCGCTCTTACACTGTTCTGCGCTAGAACACTACTACCTCAAAACTGCTCACAAAAAAACCCCGCCCTCATACTATCTGCGCTACTCACACTGTCACCTCACCGCCACACTTTCACCTCCCATCAGTGTCCCATCTTCCACACGTAGAAAGCCTCGCCCTCACAATATCAGTAAATGATGTTGGGCAGCTTCATATCTAGGGACAGCACTTTTACTTATTTTGATGTAAAAAAAAAGTTACTTTTAAACAAAAATTACTTTACATGACTTTGATTAAATTATGAAATATATTTTCATTTCAAAGTAATTCATTTTTTAAAAAATAATATTACATGATCCGAAGGTGATCACGAATAATACCGATTGCGTATTATAAATTATATTTTGAAGATCAACATCGTTTTTATTTTATTTAAATCAACATGTTACTAATAAAATTTTTACTCTGTTTATAGAACTTAAGCTGGTAAAAATAAATAAATTAGTTTTTAATAATCGCCATAAATGTGCTATAAATGGCACACTTATGATAATTTGGTGCATAAAAACACCCAGACACCACAACCACGCATAATCATAGGATCGGTATGTCCCTTCGTATGCCAAGTTCCAATAAAATAATTTTGACGTAAATTTCTTCCGATCATTACATATGAAAATTACTTAAAGTTAAAAAAAAATTCTTAACTTTTATTTGTAAAAGTGATTTACTTTTTTGTTGTAAAAGTAATTTACTAGCATAAAAGATTTATTTTTTGTAAAATACTTTTAAAAGTGAGCCCATGTGAAAGTAATTTATTTTAAAAAGTAATTTAGACTTCTCTTATGCAAATACTTTGTATTAAAATGTAATTTACGTTTTACATGTAAAAGTAAATTACTTTTGAAAGTAATCTTTTGTAAATATAAGATTTAAAAAAAGTAATATTTACTTTAAAAAGTAAAAGAATACTGCATCGTAATATGAAATTACTTTTATGTATAAAATTAACAAAAGTTAACATAAAAGTAACAAAAAAAATTAGTTACCGTCACAAGTAAAAGTAAAATTTTTATCTTTGAAATACTTTACTCAGTAGATAAGTTATTTATTTTATTTACTTTTATTCATCATCTTATTTATGTTGTTTTAACATACTGATTTGTAAGAAAAGTAGCATATTCAGGAGAATTGCCTGCTTCTGGGTACTTCTGGGTTATACTCTTAGGAATTATTCTGTATGTATGCGGGCTATTTTTGTGGAGAGGTTTTGTAATTGTGGGCAAGTTTAATCAGCATGGTGGGTTGCTTCCCATCCATGCTAATCCTTGACTATGTCACTTTTTTGACGGAGCGCTCTTTTTTCGAAAATTTCCTTTTTATTGAGCTTTTTGATCAAACATTATTTTTTATGGTGATATGGCGCTTCACCAACAGAATATTTAATAAAAAGAAAACATTATTTTTTATGGTGATATAGCGCATCAGCCTTGATAATCCTTTCCAGCAGCAAGCTACCATTATACCGAAACACGAACTCTTTTTTGAGGTTCTTTTTATAATTTTAAAAATTATTTTCATAAATTTAAGTATATTTATTTAAAAACAAATAATATTTTTTCACTAACAACTTCTCGACTGGTTTTTGCCATTTTGAAAACAAGTGTTTGTTAACGTTAATCATCGAGGATATTGTCGGAGCGTTCTATTTGAAAATACTTTCAACAGTTTACTTTCTGTTTCTTGATATTCTTTTTCTGTAAGACACTCGTAAGTTCTCGGTTCAAAGAGACAAGGTAGCGAAGTTGTAACTTTTGTTATGGTGATATCCACTTTTGTTTTGAAGATATTTTCATTTAAGTATACCTTCATGAACTTGAGAAAACTACTTCGTTTTTTTTTTTTCTCTACCAAAGTAGATGATTGTGATAAAAAACATTTCGCTAAAGATTTATTTTCGAGATAGTTCATTAACGTATTTTCGACAAATTTAGCCGATGAAAATGATGGAAAATTTCTTGTAGAGAGAAGTTTAGTTGCTTCAAAGAATGGCGCAAGATTATGGTGTAAAATATCTAGGAACTTCCTATCTTCTGATAACAGATTTGGTTTTTTTGAGTTTACTAATCTATTTTTCTGTTAACCCATCGGTAGTACCAAAATCTATGGTAATTTTATTATTTTTAGCTTTAACTATCCTACTAATCATTAAAAAAGTTGAGTTCCAACGTACATGAAAATCTGACGATAAGTTATTTATTTTTAGTCTCTGTTTCTTAATCTCATCAAAAACAAATAATATGATGGAAGAATAGTTAAATAACTGATTAACAGTTTCGTCTGTTGATGCTTCTTCCTCCTCGCAACTTTTATCATTATCCAAGCTCACGTTTTCCGTGTCATATAAGTACACGCATTTTCTACTACATTTTTTATATCGACGATATTTTATTTTCGACGATTTATTTTCATAACACTCGATATCGCTTTTATTATAGTTATTGTAAAAAATAAGATCCTCATCAATATCTGATGTGCCATGTAATAAATTCTGTGATGGTTTGACCCGCATGATTTAAGACAAGATTTAAGTTATGAAAAACGCTTGAAAATCGTAACGCAATGGTTCCTATCGCCTTTTTAACATCTTTAGCGTTGTCTGTTGTTATTCAAATAACTTTGACATCAATTTCAAGTTTAGTAATTTCTTTTTTCACGAATGCTGTAAGACTATTACTTAATTGCCTTCCGTAAAATCAACGAGAGCAAACTATATTTGATTTGTATTTAAACTTCTTTGTTAAATAAATGATAATTTTTGAGAATTGTAAAGGTACCCAGATTTTTTGTGAACGTGTTTTCGCAGATTTTGTTCAGGCCCACATACAAGATTTGCATTCTCGGGGCACATCAAACAAACATACTCATTAGTGTTGGCAACAAATGAAATTAGTGTCTTAGTAGGCATTGATTTTTGTTAACAGACTGATTTTATAACTTGATGACCGTCGGTATCAGAGTTTGAACCAATAGTACAAACAATAGTTTATAAAAATGTATTTTAAATATCAGCGCAAATTAAAGATTGATACAAATAAACAGGAAGTGCACAGGAAGAATTTTTTCTATATTATTTTATTTATATTTATTCTATTTTATGTATATAATTTTTTCTGGATCATTTAGAGAGTTTTCCTTTTTTGTCATTTTACCCAATCGTTGGTGTTGAAAAAACTAAATCAAATTAATATGATACTCGCTTTGAATACGAGAACTCTCAGATTCAAATCGTAAAATCCTGATAGTAATTTAATTTAATTAGTTTCCTCAATCATTTTTACGGCTTTAAAATCCCACACAGAATGGTTGGATTTATGGGAAATAAGGTAACAAAACAAGCAGTATGTAACATAATTGAAGAAAATGTAGAACGTGAAAAAATTTAAATACTTGAAGTTCGTTTAAAAAATGGTTTGAGAATAGTAACTTGAATAAGTTGTGACAGAATTTCAATCAAAATTAATAAAGTTGTTGTAAATAAAAATTGGTTCACCCAGAAACAATTACAACAAGTTATCAAAACTTAATAAAAACCTCATAAAAAATTCGGTTTATTACGGTAGTGGTTATATATATATATTAATATACCTAGAGCCATAGCCGCCGAGGGAAATTTCGGGCCCTGGGGAAGTTTTCTTAACGGGCCCTCATTAGGATCAGTTATATACCCAGGACCTCTAGAACCTCTAGAAGCGTGCTCTGGTCATTGAAAATTAAAAATGAAAATTAATTAAATCTTTTAAAAGTCAAAACTATTTAAATCTTTTAAAAGTTATTTTTAAAAACTATTTGTACATACACGGGGCCCCGGGAATCTATCCCCCCACCCCTCTCGGCGGCCATGCTTAGAACATAAAAAGTCTTCAACTTCATAATTGCAATTCCGTTACAAAAAGTGCCAGGAAGTTCAATGGCACTTCAACGTTACAGATTTAATAATTTCAATAGTTTTTACCAATGAAAATTGTAAATATGTGTTTGCGATTTTTCATTACGGTTTTAGAGCGATATTTCTGGAAAACAATCAGGTAGAAATGAACGAGAAAATTTGTAAAGAGAGTTTTTTTGAGACTATTATCATTTTATCGATAAGTTTGTTGCGAGAAAACTACAACAACTCTGGCCTTATTATATGCCCTTATTGCAATCCATTTTTATATGCCCTTATTATACTTAGCGTGTGCTTAAAATGTCTCTCCTTAGTTTTTAAATAATAAAATCATTTATACATAAAATCTTTAAAAAAAAACTACTGATAAATTTGCCTTTCAAAGAATCTCTTCTTCAGAAATGGGTGTCTCCAAGGGTATATGCGTCTTCTCATTACTAAGTACTATGTTTAGACTACTTCTGAATTGATTTAAAAAAAAACCCGAGAAACTCCCCCTCCCGAATTAAAAAAAAAACTTAAATATCTCCCCTGGAAAAAATCCCCCAAAAAATTACATTTGTTTAAATTAAAAGGCTGCCTCCCAAAGTCCTAACCGTTAGTTGTTGTATGCACTATTTTGTACATGTTTTCCCCAACAGTCAGTCGATGTACGTTCACTCAGCTGCACTAATTCCAAATCCCAATCAGTCGATAAAAGAAAAGTAATAAAGCAACAAAGAAATTTAAATATATTAAAAGTGGTATCAGGAAAAAAGCTGATACAATGATAAAATGATGCTATGCTAAAGCGTATCTAAGTATATAAAAAAACTTTTTAGGCATTTTTTCCGGAGAATATTTTCCAGGAAGATTTTTTCTCAGTAAAGATGACTGTTCCAAACTAAGACTACTAAATTGTTCCCATGTTCGGCCAGAAATTGAATTTTTTTTTAAACGCTCTAAGAATGGTTTTCAAAGCAAATACAATGGCGCTAGGAATGGTTTTAATTGCCAATATAATCAGAGTCAATGGTTGATATTTTTGAGGTGGACAGGGAGAAAATATCTAAAATCTCTTAGACCAGTTGTCGCCCCAAACTAAATTAACTATGCTTTACTGCAAGTGTTGTTTCATTGCATCCCACTCTCTTACTATACTTATTATACAATATACTTATATTGTATATTTATACAATATTGTATACTTAGTATACAATATCCTTTCAAAGAAAATGTAGACCAAAGAAAAATTACTTACTTTTTAAATATAGATTACTTTTAATTGTAACTAAAAGTTGTTTAAAATGTAAACTTAAGTAATCAAAAGTAATTTTATATAAGTTAGTTTTAATAGCCATTTCATTTTAGTTATAAAATAAAACATGTTTACTTAGAAATACTAATTTTATAAGTAAATTTTACTTACATTGGATAGCATAGCCATTGATAAGGCATTTAATTTATGATAATAATAGTATGCTACTTGTCTTGTTTGTTATTAAATATTGTAGTCTAAAGTTTTTTTAATTTTTAGGGTCAAAAAACATGTTTTGTTATTCTCAATAGGCTTGTGGAAAGTTGGGGTAAGTTCTTTTGCTATACTTTTTATAAGTTTCTCATTCTCTTAATTAAAATAGAACTTTGATTTTGTTTGTTTATTAATGACCTTAATTTTAAATTACTTTAATTGTAAAAAAAAAATTGCATTTTGAAAAAAACCTTAGTGTACGATCATTTATACTTTAGTTGTAATAAAAAAAATACATCTTTAACTTATAAAAATATAATCATCAGAGGAATTTTATATCTTAGAGAGATATGAAATTCCTCTTATGGCTTACACTTATTATAATTATATTAACTTAATTGTAAAAAAAAAATAATTCAAAATATAGTTTTTTTTACAATTAAGGTTATATAATTCTTTTTTAAAATAGTTACATTTTGAAATTATATTATGTAATGCAATTTTAAAAAAGTAATTAAATTTTAAGTTAAAAGTAAATTACTTTTTCCATGTCACTCTATTTTAAATGTAAATGTAAATTACTGGTTGATGTAATCTACTTGTAAAATCTCAAGGATTGAAAACTACTCCTTTTGCTTTGGAGAGACTATATATTTAAACTAGTACAAAATAGAAGAGTAGTGCCTAAGCTGCTCCACTAACAGAATATGTAATAAAAAAAGAGGTCTGTGGAGAGCATGTACCAATAAACTAACCATTAACAATAATAACAATAATTAAGTTACAAATGCCACATTTAACAAAACCCACTTACAATAATTAAATAATAAATGTCACTTTTAACATGCTTCTTTACAATAATTAAATTATTACTATCACTTTTAACACGCTCTCCCCTGTTGACTTGTCAACAATATTTGTCTTTTAAATGTCTTAGATATTATCCATCAAAAGCTGCCTGTCGAGCTGGACGTTTATTAATTGACCTGAGCGCCCCATCTTTCTGCCCAATGTCGATTTCAACTGTACAGACATTTTTTTCGAATTATCATCTTTATCTTTGTTATCTTGTTCAAAATTAGTCTCCAGAGGGATTAAATGCCCCTGCTTGTTATAAACCGTTTGAGTGCTCGGAGGAAAACAGGTATCTTCATGTCAGGAGTTAATTCCAGATGTGCAGCACGACTAGACGCACAGGTCAAAATCAAAACATAAACCTTAGATACAGAATCAGATTTTATATAACTTTTTACATATTAAGGTCCAGTAAAATCTACCCCAACAGCTTGAAACTAAAACATAGAAAAATTTACACAATGATCAGGTAAGTCAGAAGTTGGGGGAGGGAAGTAGGATTGTTCTTCCACTAATCTTCTTGCAAATAACACACTTACGCAGAACATTCTTGATAGTTTTTCTTCTTTTAACAATCCAAAACCTTGCTCTAACTTGACTTAATGTCATGACACATTCATGGCCGTTAAGAATAATTAACAATGTAAAATAGCTGTTTTTTTATCACGTAAAATAATTGGATATTTTCCATTATAAAGTAGTATCGAATTTCCAAATCGTCCTCTTAATCGCTGTATGTTTTGTTCGTCAGTCAGTGAACAACTTCAGGGATGAATTTAGCTTCTTATAGTTATCTTGATTTTGTAAATAAAATTGTTTAACTAATAACCATAAATAATATTCCTTATCATATTCATTAGTATTAATATGTTTTCTTTAATTAAGCCATTGTTCTTCTTAACTGTTTTTATCAAATTACTTGCAAATCTATTTACATATCCAGTTATCATTATAAGTCAGTTCAATGTACTATACTTTTTAATGTCTATCAGATCGCCGGTATTACCACTGCTCACAGCCTCCACATATGGCCCGAGAAGGCTGTACCCCCAATTTGATGTTCCGGAGAAACCCTCTGGAGGGAGTGATATATACACACCCCTGAAATGTTTCAGAGTAACGTTAGCTTAAAACATTAACTTGTGTAAGAGGAGGTCTTCCTTTTGCCTGTGTGACTCTGATAGTGCCATTTGGTGAAGCACCTTTAGAAGTGATAACTGAAGATACAATTTGTTCCCCTACTGTGGGGTCTGCTGAAGCAAGTTGGATCATGTTTTCTCTGAAGGTATATTGAGTGCAATTGTGTGTCAATTCTTTTCCAATTACTGTCAAGCAAAATGAGCATCGTCTTTCAACTTTTGCAGATTGAAAAGTGTTCAAATTTTCTAAGGGGTGTTTTTCATTCAGCTTTGTATCAGCTTCATCCAATTTTGCAGATCAGGCAATCACAAATGACTATGAATGACTATGAATGACTATTGTGGAAAACTGAAAAAGAGTTGGAAGACTGATATTCCCTCCATTGTCCTTTCTTTGAAGACAAATTCTGCAACAGTCACAAATGCCTTCAGGCACCTTGCATCATGAAAGTTAATTTGACACGAATAATACTCTTTGATTCATTCAATCAGAAATGGTGTAAGACTGCGAGTACACTTTTTCATACAAAGCCTACACACAGTCTTCCTGCAGTCTTCATGTGATTTTATTGTATTTGACATTTTCAAACTCGTGAGTTTTGTTGTCAATTGATGTGCAAACTAAATGAGCAACAGCGGTTTCCCAGAAATTCAATAAAAACACAATTTTGAAAATTCTACTAACCACCACCAAAAAAATGCTTATGGTTGATATAAATTAAAGTTCTATTTGAAAGATTTGATGGAAATTACTTATGCCATAAAAATAAGAAGTTATTCAACTTGTGTAATTAAATGTGAACTTAAAAAAAAATAAATTTTTTACAGACAAAAAGCTTCATAAGTCATATTTCTATTATCAAATCAAAGGTAAAATTTCATAATTCAATAGAAAGAATTACTTATACTGTAATAAATGCAAAGTATATGAAGCTATCATTCAAACAATATGTATTAAAAATTGATTTTAAAAATGATTTTTTTTTCTCGGACAATAGTTTGATTTTAATTTTTGCATTTTTGACACCAGGGGTGTGTATATATATCACTCCCTCCAAAAGGTTTCTCCGGAGCATCAAGTTGGGGTTACAGCCTTCTCGAGCCATATTTGACGAGTTTACACTGTAAATACGATTTATTGTGAAATTACGCGAAAATATCGTACGATAATGCGTAAATCTCGAAATATATCGGAGAGTGCGTGAAATTCTCCGCATCGGCCTCGCACTACATCGCACCTCCGATGTTTTACCATTCCTCACCATCGTATCACATCGGAGTCACCTTTATAAACTATTTCTCACATCGGAATTTACGCATTTAAGCAATTTCCGATGGCGGGAAATAAATTCATCATCTTTCGAGTCCCAATCAATTCCTAAAACTCTTTTATAAAACTCGTAATCACTTTTACCCAACTCTGTTTCTAAGTAAGTAAGCACTGTCATCAAGGTTGCTTATTGAATTTTTTATTTCCTTATTTCTTATTATTTTCTGATTAAAATCAAAGTAGTTCTTGGCTGTTTGTTTTCCATTTCCTTAAATTGAAACCGCCTTCTGACATAATTGTTTTGACTTTTAATAAAACTCTTTCCCTTCGTTACAGTTTCAATTCCAGATGTGACATCATCAACGTATAAATCATCAACGAATCTTTTTAAAAACTTGGTATTAGATTTTTCATATTTTTTGATTGATGTCTTATTATTCTACTTAATAAAAAGGGGCCACTAGTCAGACCAAATACTTCCCTCAAAAACCTATAAACAATCAATTCTGAGTCCTGTTCTGCATCCAAGTTTTTATACCAGAGAAATCTTAAATAATCTTTATGCTCACTAGAAATGTCTACATTTAAGAAAGCTTGTTTAATATCTGCTAATATGGCAATATAATTAAATCGGAATCGCAGCAGCGCATCAAATATTTTGGATAATAAATTTGGCCCTGAATAAAGATAATCATTCAAGGAAAATCAATTGTTAGAACAGGAAGCATCAATTACTGCTCTTATCTTAGTTGTTACCATATCTTTTTTTACAACTAGCCTGTGTAAGGTAGCGTGTTTTTCCTGATTCCTTAGCGATTTCATTATCAAGAATTCTTTCAATAACTTTATTCATTTTTCTGCATAAGAGAGTCCCCTGTCATACAGCCATGTTGGTGACAGCCTTTCTGACGAATTAAAACATTCCCATTCTTCAGTGATAAGTAATGCACTTAATTTGAATCTTATCAAAAACTTGTTGATGATAACAATAAAGTTATCGAAATTACCACACGATATGGGTACGCAGAAATTATCGTAATGTAGTTTCAATAAAAATAATTTTACAATGATTTTTAAAATTTAAATATATAAATTATGAACTTAAACTAATATATATATATATATATATATGTATATATTAAACTAATATATATATATATATAAAGAATGAAATAGAAGTCAGAAGAAAAATTGATTGAAGAGAAGTAAGCAGAAGTTATTTGTTTAAAGTTATTTATTTACCATTCCCTAATATCTTACATCATCATCTTACTCATACACAATACAAGCAATAAAAGAAATAAATAAAATATATATTTACAAAATCGCCCCCCTCACATTACTGATTATGGTAATGCAGATAATGCTACTATTACTAACAATGGTTAAATATATTTTTTTAGTGATATTAAGTATCAAATAGGAGCTCAAGACTGAAACTATAAATTATCCTGAGAAATGTGCAACTATGCTTGGTTCATCAAAATATCAGATGACTTTTTAAGTTACATCTTTGGATTTTTTGAAAATTACGATAAAGTTGTGTATGGTATTACACATACACTTCCACTTACAAAAATGTCTGATGACAATGCTCTTGTAAGAGACAATGCAGCAGCTGCTGAAAAATTAACATAGAACTCATTGATGGATGTCACAATTAACACCTTCTATATCACCTTCTATACCTTCTATATCTTCGATGCCACCTTCTGGCATCCATCAATGAATTCTATGTTATTTTTCCAGCAGCTGCTGCAAATGAAAGTCTGCAGAAACTGAAGAATTTACTTTTCCAAGCTTGTAAAATGGTTCTAAATTCATAGGTAAAGAATCTAAAACAATATCTTTCTGGCATGATGGTGTATTGAACTATAAATGTGAAATTAATATTAACTCCGAAGGATCCACTGAGTAAAGTGCTAGCTACAAAGAAGTTAACATGTGAATTACTAGTTCCGAAGGATCCATGGAGCGAAGCTCTGAATTTTTCATTTAATCTATTGAATGAAAATGGTATAAGAAATTCTGTTAGTTACAAAAATTATATCTACACATATAAAAATGCCGATGTTAAAAGAATTGCGTAATATTATAAAAAGCTTAAACTAGCCTAACTAGTTATTCAAATCTAGGAAAGTCTAAACTGATTAGAAAAATATCAAATAAGAATGATGAATTAAAACATGAGGTGGGTGATTTAATTTTATGATGAACCTGTGATACTTTCAGTGATACCTTCAGTGGCA
>QPEY01000217.1:196351-216190 GCA_014706445.1 Hydra viridissima | reverse complement strand
ATAAATATTGACCTTACCTTTATATCAACAACAAATAAAAATAATAAAATGTTTTTAATCTTACAGCAAACAGGTTAAAATAAGCACACACCTATTATTTTGCTCCACCAAATTTGTAGGTTAAATATATAAATAGGGTATTCCCCTCATAAATTTGTAAGAAATTGGAAATATACTGCTCTCTGTTATAATGAAATAAGCATAGTTTGTGTAGCAATCAGTTCCTAGATGTCACTTTATAAAATATACTGTAAAATGTCAATTTAAGTGAAATTTATTATTCACACCTATTATTTTGCTCGCCACTGTATATATATATATATATTGTGAGCGATTTTAACAAATATATATTTTATTACTTTTTTTTATTGTTTGTATTGTGTATGAGTAAGATGATGATATAAGATATTAGGGAATGGTAAATATGGAGGTAGAGAACAAGGTTGATGGCGTGGGAAGTACTTGGTGAGGAAAGGGCGAGGTTTGGGAATAGTTTGGTTAGGAATGGGCAAGGTTAAATCGTTAAAGGGCTAAAATTCTATTTTCCATCCTCAGTATATTCTGTTACATAATAAAACTCAACAATGTGCTATAAGTGTGTAATGTTAAGCACTCTTTTATTCATTAAGTTATAAAATACAAATGCTCTCTTACTCTACTTATAGTGCTCAATACTGTTTTTATCAATAACCTCTCTTTAGCTCTCTCTAGCTTTAAACAAATAACTTCTGCTTACTTCTCTTCAATCAATTTTTCTTCTGACTTCTATTTCATTCTTTACTTCTTCTGTTTTATCAACAATTTTAAATTCTTCAAACTCTTTCTCTAAAAATTTTTCTTAAAAATCTTTCTTAATAACTCTGACTTTTTCTATCTTTTTTTTTCTTCCTTCTTTTTCCTTTACTCAATAAGAAGTCTTTCTCTATCTCTTTTTGTTTATTCAGAAGTCCTTCTTAAATCTTTTTTTGTATATATATTTTGTAACTCCATTATTGTTTGTTTCGTTGCTATATCTACTTACCATTAATTTACTTAGGTAAATAGATAAGTTTCTGCGTGTACGTCCTTTCTTAATCGCTGTTTTTAATTTTTTTTTCATTACGTTTTATCGTGTTATCGTTTAAGAAAGAAAGAAAGAGTTTAAGCCTGGTCACCAGCGTCAAATTTTGAAAAAAGAAATTTGTTTCTAAGCCTGCATTTGGAAACCATTTCATTCATTTTATTCAATAAGATCCCTTCTTGAAATATTATAATCATGTACTTCTCATGCAGGCATAGCATGCAACTTTTTGTGGCTAGGTTGTACGGTTAGAAGTGTTTGATAATTTTCCACTTAACAATAGTTATAAAATATTCTTTAGATAAATCCGTGTCATATTTCTTTAGATGATTCCGTGTCGTTCTTGTACTTTTCAATATTAAATGGTTTTAGGTGGTTTGCATACCTTAATTTGAATGGTGTTTCGCTGATGGTAATATATTTTTTCTTTCATTTCTGGGTTGCTGAAGGAGACAATGGCTTGGTAGACTATGTTTCTTGTAAGGCAATTTTTATGTAAATGACACTTGGTTTTATCCATGCAATTACAAGTTTTTTCTCTAATATTGGGGTTTTTTTTGCAGATTTTTTTGCAAAAAATTTTGATTGTGTGAATTTATGATGTCTGTTAAAAGTGACAGCAATAATTTAATTATTGTAAAGTAGCATTTGTAACTTAATTATTGTTATTATTGTTAATGGTTAGTTTATTGATGCTCTCCACAGACCACTTTTTTTAATTACATAATCTGTTAGTGGAGCAGCTTAGACACTACTCTTCTATTTTGTACTAGTTTAAATACATAGTCTCTCCAAACCAAAAGGAACAGTTTTTAACCCTCGAGATTTATGTCTTTTATCCTTGGCATGCAGCTGTAACTCACTTTAATGGAATTTCTATTGAATATTTTATGGAGTTTGTGGTTTACCGGAAAATGTTTGTACACCAGATTTAAAAGCCGCTTTCCTATATTTGTGCAAACATTTTTTCTGTAAGAAGGATTGAACGAGATCATTTTTCGCTTACGGCTTTTGTTATTAACAGGTTGTAAACTTCGAATGTATTTAAGTATTTGGTTTTAACCTGATTTTTTTAAGGCTTCCTCGTACATATAGTGTAGGGAATTATTTAGACTTTCCTTGAGGCACTAAAGAGTCACTTTTTCTTTACGAACTTGATAATAATTTATACATCTGACTGCTGAATCATACATTTTACAAATTACACTCTCTTTTATACATTTTTACAATCGCAATATTTTGACACGTTTAATTCATTAACAATTTTATACATTAACAACTACACACATTAGCACCTACAAACTTTAACACCTTCACACTCGCTTACTACATCTTGAAGACGTTTTTCGCGACAATAGGAAGAATTTCTAAAGAAGTGTTCGCTAGATGAATTGGCCGACAATCGTAGCTCAATGGAGTGCGGAATCCGCTTTAAAATGTTAGGTGGATGGTTAGATTCAGCATGAATATAGCTTAAAAATATAGCTTACAACATTCTAAGGTTTTGTAAAAAAAACATTCTCAGGTCGGAAAGAGTAGTCATCGAGGTTTAAAGTAACTTCAAGATGACAATTTTCATATCACATTGGATGGAAAGAAGCTATTATCTTTGAAGGTTTGAACAAAGTACTTTTTCATTCTTTCCATTTGCAGACTGGTGTTTTTAAATATAGCTAAACCGTTGTGTCGATATAATCCAAAATCAGCCTTTTTAGAATATTGCAATCGTAGGAAAAGTAGGAAAATACCAACAAGTTCACAAACCTCGGCGCCGCACTCTTAAAATTGGTTGAACAACAGCATATCATAAATGATTTTTAAAAATGTCATAATATTTCAATTTTTATTTAATATTTTTTTATAGTCAAACATTACTATAATGCAGGAACTTCACATAATTTTATGTAAAAACGAAATTTTTGAAGCCCTACTGTTTATTACTTTTGTGGATGTTCAATTCAAACCTGTTCGCTTCATCACTTTTAAAGTTAATTTTCTATAAAACGTTTTAGGAATAATTATAAAGTATTATACATTTTTGAAAAGCTCATCTTATAGAGATTTTAAGAAAATTATACATATTTAATTATATGGTTCAATTTAGGAGTAATTATCTGAACAATAAAATAAATTCTTCAAGTTCACTGAGACTTTTGGCAGTTATCCACAGTTCCCCACGCTTTATATATAATATAGTATTGTAACCTAGGTGTTTATTAAAAGCATGTATAAGAATGAGGTGCAGAAACGTGCGGTTTCCGAAATTATCCGGATAGTGATAAAAGTAAGATAAAACAGAAAACCGCTTTTTATCGTGGTTTCAAATTTTGTTCATTTATAACAATAGTTGGGTATATGTTTTTCACTCATTTTGTGGTAAATGTACTTTGCCAATATATAAAGAGTTGAAAAAGTCACATCAGTATAACAAGTTCACAGTGGAAATTAAACCGACACGTTTGACAATTGAATATAGCGTACGTTACTTTAATGACTTGTTAAAATGAAGACTTTTAAGTGTTCGAAATGTAAGTTATTTCTTGCCTATGTTGATGGAGGAAAGACAGTCGAGGCACTGTCAAAAAAATTATCAAATTTCTGAGGACAACTTGTGTTTCATAATTAGTGACATTCAAAAGCACATTATTCCGTAATTTAATAAAGGATGGATACAGGCATCACAGAAAAAGGAAGCCTCTTTGTCTTAGAAGTGATTGATTCTGAATATTATGTTCCTTTATCAAACTCAGAAGAGGCAATTACCGACTCCACGCTATCTACTTCTTTTAAAAAACGCGAAAGACCGTGCGTGTCTTATGGAGATTCGTCAGAATCCAGGAAAAAAAGAATAAATACCATGTTACTTAAGGGATATGGGATTCGAGCACATCTTTAATACATATCATCAGCCGTTGCGTTGAATTGGAGAAGGAGCAGAAGCAAAACTTGTGGAATTATTAAGGATTGCTGATAAAGACAAAAAAAAATTAGTATTGAGTTTTATGAAAAACGCAAGCCAGAAAAATATGCTAACGGATGAAAAAGTACTCAGCGTGTTTATTGATTTAGATTTAATAAAGGCACAATATTTGTACATGAGGAAGGTAACAAATGAACGGAACTTTTCGATATTCCTACCATATTTTAAAATTCAAGAAATTAAACAGACCTGCTCTCCACCATCTTCTGCAATAGAAATTACGAACACACATGCCAAAATTTTGGAATAGCAAGATTTTTTAGATTACACTGTAGCTAGAATTTTGACCATAGATTCTGTGTAAAGTATTGAATTCAAGCATTTATTTTTATGAAATAAATGGGGCTGTGATAGTTCCTCTGGCCAAAGCCAATACAATCAGAAATTTCCAGAGGAATCTGAACTTACTTCTGATGCAAATTTGTTTATTTGTTCTTTGGTGCCTATCAAATTAATTGATAAAGTAACTGGCGTAGTTGTTTGGAAAAATCTGGCACCTTCATCTGTTGGTTTTTATTCCCTATATGCATAGAATTTTGCAAAAACTAAAGCCATTGTAGATGAAATAAAGAACCAAATAAACTTTTTGCGGCATAATTAATAAAAAATGGTAAAAGATAACAAATAAAACATGAATTTTTTCTTAAAATGATAGATGGAAATGTGGCTCAGGTATTAACGAATACGCCTTCTGGGTCTACATGTACAATATGTGGAGCTACTCACGGCAAATGAACGATTTGACTTAAGTGGCTTCTAGGCCTAAAAATGAAAATTCGTATCATTACGAATTGTCTACATTGCATGCCTGGATTCGTAGTATGGAAATCATATTTCATATTTCTTACAACCTTTCTTTCCAAACATGAGCAGCCACATGTGAAGAAAAGTAACGGCTAGAGCAAGAGAAGAAGATCTTGGTGCAGAAACGCTTTCGTGATAATCTAGGCTTGATCATTGACAAGCCAAGACAGGTAAGTGGTAATACCAATGATGTTAATACTGCTTGAAGATTTTTTCACAATTCAAGCTGCTCTGCTGAAATCACTGGAGTGGATGAAAATTTGATTAAGCGATTTTACATCATTCTGCAAGCGCTCTCCTCAGTTGTAATAATAAACGCTGAAAGTTTAAGTAGTTATGCTGTAGAAACTGCCCGAATCTATGTGACCAATTATTGATGGTACTATATGCCATCTTCAGTACACAAAATCTTACTTCACGTAGAAAATTTCATAAAGTATTTTTCAGTACTACCTATTAGTCAACTTTTAGAAGATGCGCAAGAATCCTGTAATAAGGATTATAAAAAATTTAGCCTTCATCATGCCAGAAAAATTTCTCAATCAGTTACAAATGAGGATGCATTTCATACTCTTCTGTACACTTCCGATCCGTACATCACCAGCATTAGAAAATCGTATAACAAAAATGTGCAAGAACTTGATGAAGATACTCTGCAGCTTTTGAATATCAACAAGTCCCTATGTACTTATGATATAGTACCTATAATATACCTATACATTATTTCATAAAAAAAACTATTTAAAAATTGACATAAAGCAGGTTATGATTAATTTGACTCAATTACCAGAAGTAAAATGTTATAAACATCTGATTGTGCTAGTAAATTATTTCAGCAAATGATTAAAGGTTGAAACTCATTTTGATAAAACTAAAAAATCTGTGACATTATTCTTGTTTAAACAATTCGGTTGGTATGACCGTTTTTAATTTCAAAAATTTCGGATTTTTTAAGTTAAAAACTGCACCACACAACAATAGTGCAGGCTAAATAAGCTAGTATCACACAATTGGAAACATAATATTAATATAAGTAGTATAAACAACTATAATTATATAAACTGTTTACCTAATCGCCAGATTTACCTCTATGACACAATTCATTATTATTAATGATGAATAGCTTTGTTTTTGTTTGAAATTTCGATTTATCACCACCATTTAGTAATAGCTATGTTTGGATATATTTTGCCTTTTAAAAAAATACAAACGCCAAATTATTCATAAAAAAATGGATTTAAACATCTAAAAGATGTTTAAATCCATTTTTTAATGAATAGTTTGACGATCAAAAGTAAAGACAAAATACAACGCGGTCGCAAATATATGTTGCCGCTAAATGCACGTTAGCCGCAAAATACGTTTATGAGATTTTTACTGGGGAGTAAAAAAAACGTAGTAGTAAAAATTTTATAGCACACTGGAAATTTCAACAAGTAAAAAAAATCTACTTAATATAATATTTGATTCGACGAATGTACATTTTCCGTTTTCAAAAAAAATTCCGTTTCCGTAAAAACTTTAATTATTGGAAAAAATTCAATTCAAACCGATGTTAATTTCTAAAATTTTTAATGAGAATTTAAGGATATTGGGTTTGTCAAGAATTTTTAACAGTATCTAATAAGTAAAATTAAGAATTTAATGTTATGGTTGAAAAATGACAGTTTTAATTCAACTGATGAGCGCCTTGTTAAAAAAGTTCAAACTTAAATCCCATCAAAAACTGGCAATTTTCTATTAATTTTTGTCGAAAAGATTTTTTTAGCCTATAGCATGGACATAAAGTTCTCAACTTTTAACTCTTGTTTTGAATATAAAACTTCAAATTTTGTTGTATAAAAAAAATACCACTCTGACAAGATCATAATTTTTTAAATAGTCAAAGTTTGGCAATAAACTTCATATAAAACGCAACTGGAGGCGAAATTTTTGTCTCGCACCGCTTGAAGTTGAAAACTTCAAGCGGTGCGAGACAAAAATTTCGCCTCCAGTTTAGCGGCTGCAGCCAACTGGGAGACAGAAACCTTCGGAGGCGGTCTCCAAATTATCTTGCTTCCAAAAAATCTTCTAACGTCAACCACTAATGGGTCCCGCCTCACGATTAGCAGCGGCCTCTAAAACAAAGTTCTATTGGCGGCCTCCACTTGTGAGGCGGAAGCAACAGGAGGTAGAAGCCAGAACATACTGCGAACAAAAAAATTTTTTGGAAACGGCCGCCATTAGCAGCGGATGGATTTCTGCCGTTTTTCAACTCTGGTTTCTTCGCTCAAATGGACCTGTTACCATACTTTTAGATTCCACTGTACTTTGAAATTTTAGAGCCTATACCCACTCATGACCTTCACAATTCCTTTTTCTATTTGATCTTTATTTTTTTTTGTCGGAGAATCTTTCGAATGGTTTAACTTTATTTTACACAATAAAATTTTTTACACAATAAAATCAAAACAACTTTAACAGAAGGGTGCAGTAAGCAAAGTCTTCCCGGAAGATCCAGTAAGCAAACTCTTTTAATTTGGCAGATTGTAAAGTTACTTGAGTCCAAAGAGTTCGTTTAGCTTATAAACAGAAAATACTTGTTGGATTAGAGAAGGTTATAAACACGATCAGAAAAATCTTCGTAGGATTTCTACCAAATACACTTGCCAAATTAATGTTACAACAAGAAAATGATAGCCTTTTTAACATAATCCACAAGTCTTTGTTATATTTGGTATCACAAAAGTATAAGCATTCTATTATCTTAAGTATCATAAAAAAATCAAACAAAAAATGGCAAGTCGTCTTTTTGAAAGTACAAATCTATCCCACATTGGATATCATTAAAGTTAACTCGGCACATACTTATTTTAACAATAAAAAAGTAGCATAAAAAACCGAAACAATGATGTACCAAGGTAATACTTTAAAATACTTTAAGTTTATGTTTACATCAAGGATGCTTTATCCGGTTGTATCAGGGTTTATAAGATAAAAAATAATACTTGGTAATTTGTGTTTCTTACTTTAACAAAATGTAAATTAATCTTTTTGATTTGTTAAGTTTTGAGAGTTCAGAGCTGAATAAATCAAAAGATTTACGAATATCATGTGTAATTATTATTTTAAATCGCGATGACATCTGCAATAGCCATATTTAATACACAAAAAGTTTTCGGAAATATATAGGAGAGAGAGGGGGGGGGGGGCACATTGATACAGTTTTTATATTTTCTGACATTTAAAGCTAAATATTACATTTAGAGTGGAAATAATAACTTGTATATGTTACACTAAGTATCCTGCATATTTTAGTACCACAATTTTATTGATTATAACATAATTAAAATAAATACAGCACAAAAAGTAAGGTAAAGATTTGTGTATCAACCTGCCCCACGCTGGGGCAAGTTGATACACACCATAGGGCAAGTTGATACATTTAATAAGACTTGAAAATGAAGCTTTAAAAAACTAATTAAGTAATCAAACACAAAAGATTAGGTAACCAGGTAAACAAATACAAAAGATTAAGTAAACAAACTAAAAAAAGAAAAAAATTTTTTAATTACTTTAAACAATTTTCACAAATAAAAGCAGAAGTACCATCTGTACATTCTTCATGGGCCCACAATTTACAGTCTTAATCTTAGTGCAACCAATTAAGACTTTGGTTCTCCTTTTTTCTCTTTCTTTTGTTCTGCCAGGTCAATAACCAGTTTTTCTGGTGTATCGGTCAAAATACGTTTATTACCCTGTTTTCTCCCGCGTTTATCTGGCTGTGTAGTCCGGCTTTAGGAAGTGGCCGTACCACATAGGGAGAGGCTATAGCTAGAAACGTGAAATATAAGAATGGGACAACTTAGTTGGATTGCAATCCAAAAGATTGGATTGCAAAAGTTTTAAATAGTGGTATTAACAATAATTAGGCCGTAGGCCTAACAATGTTTTATAAGGCCTATTTACCTATTTACTATCTCTGCGAGAAAAAAAACAGTCGACACCAAACAATTTAATTGCATTAATGCAAATACATAAACAAAAATATTTTTGCCTATATTCAAATGCTTTACCAAAGGGGTAAGATGATACAGTGTATCAATTTGCCCCAAGTAATCTGTTTAACGTGCCCTTTTAGACCGCGTTGCATGAAATTCGAGTTAAATTTTAACAGAAACAACGAACTTACCTTTTTTGTAAATTCTCTTACGAAACAAGTTGTCAGTTTTTTTCGAAAGTTGAACGATTTACAAAATGCTTCCCAGCTTGATCAATTTTAATATGAACGGAAATCTTTTTACATCGGACGTTAGGGAACTAAAAAGCTGTTTCCCGTACCAAATCTTATTCGCGCAATTAGTGTTATAGCTATTTTATTAGCTTTGTATCAATTTGCCCCCGTATCAACTTGCCCACCTCTCTCCGAATCTCCTACTTTTGCTTTTCACCAGTTTGATTAATAACAAATAAATTCTAGTTGTGGCTCACAACTACAAATATTGTGGAATAATATTGGCATAAACTTTGTTTGCACTCAAAAATAATTTTTTAGTAAATTTGCTCAAAAATGGCGAAAGAAAAAAACTCAAATAACATGATAATAGAAGTGAAGACGAAATTACCAAAATCTAAACCGCCTTTAATTAAGAAACCCAATTGGTTATTGACTTCTGGTTTTTTTTAGTGAAAGCTTTTTGTTTTCCATAATTTTTACGTCATTTACTTTGGTATTGTTTTAATAAAACTTGAAAATAAAATGAGTTTAAAAGTAGTTTATCTAATTGTTAATAATATAAAAATGCGACTTATTTTGATTACAAATTATGTTGCTAATATGTAATATCAATTTTTTCAAAAAGACGCTGTTAAAAAATGATTCTTATTTAAACATGCTAGATTATTTACATTTTCTTTTAGGTCATTCAATTAAATGAATAATAAATAAGTGTCTAAGAGAGCTGATATACAATTACTATTTGGACAATAAATCTAAACGCAAAAGGTTCACTGTGGATCATTTTAAATACAAGAAAATTCACAAAAGGTCTAATTAGATGATACGATAAGTGCACATTAACTACAAACTGTATAACTCTTCATTAAACTAGATGCAATACTAAAAACTAACTAAAAAATAGCAAAATAGCAGACGAAAGTGAAAAATAGCAGACCAAGTGATAAATAGCAAACCAAAGGGGTAAAAGAATTTGCAGAGATTGCCACTTAGTAGATCAAGATTCAAAATAGAGCCCAATAAATAACTTGGGTTCAAACTGTATAACTAACTTAAGAACGTCATTCACAACTTTAAAATTTAGGTTTACTGTGATCAAATCAATCATGCTAATCAAAGGGCAAAAAAAAGTGCAAATTTTTAAAAAGGTGATTTTTACTATTAGACAAAAGGTGAGCCCAAAAAAAGCACTTTGATGCATAAATGTTTATACCAAATATTTTACCAGAAATAAAGCAAAAGGTACTATTTAAAGCATAAGTAAATTTATTAGTCATAGCTAATGGACTACACACTTCAAATTGTTGGCTAACTTTTTATTTGACTTTTAAGTCTTCACACCCTTTTGAACATTACATCGAATGATAAACTGCTCACTACCTAACAAAAGACAATAAAAACAAATAAAGACTATGAGCTAAAACAACACAAAAACTGGGCTGAGTGTTGTTGTAAAACATCTAGCCAGAACTGCATATCAAACGTGGTTGAGTTCAATAAAAAAAAGTTGAGTGCAATAAAAAAAGAACCCTTAGCTTAAAAACAATGCACCTGTAAGTGTAATGCAAAATAAATTAAAATAGATATACTTTAAAGCATAACTTTAGTCAAAAACGAAGATAATTAAACTAGATAATTAAAATTAAACTAGATAAAAAAAGAAAGAATAATGAAAACTAAACTTTACTTACAAAGTTTTCTTGAACTTGTCAGAGGGATGCGATGAAGCGCCGTAACGCCTTTATTTGTTAAACTTGCCAGCTAAAAGCAAAAGAATAAACCGATTACTTAAATTACTTAAAACTAAAAATACTACCGAAACTATTTTTTTATTACTGCATATTTTCTCAAAAGAGAGCTATATCCCCGGCTAAATCCAAATTAAAGTTCTCATAGCTAGCACAAACATTAGCAGAAACGAAAAGCTTATCAACCAGATCTTTATCGACAGCTAAATAGAAACAATTTTAATTTTAAATTAAGCAAAATTAGCAAATGCATTCCACTTGCCATTAAGATATATACTTTCGAAGGCAAACTTAACAAAGCACAAAAGATTGCGTGAAGTTTGGAACAAAGAAGAAGTTCCATGGTTGCATAGCTAGAAAAACAAAGAAACAAAAAAAAAAAAACCAAAATTGTAAATGTTCAAGCTGTTAAGCTTTTTCTTTTTTTCTTTACTAAAAACTGGAAAACCATGGGCACAAATTGATCAAATTTCTTATAACTTCGTTGGGCTCTCATGGTCAAGAAGGGCTGTATCAAGTCTATTTTTATAAAAAGCAGCCTATTAATGTCAATCAGCTTAAAATTCTTGTCGGTCAATCATGAAAATAGCTCGAATGGACTCACTGTCGCATCAACAAACAAAAACTCGATCGAACCCCGACAAGCCAAAGAAGTGAGATTGCAACGACTACCATAATAAGAACGATGATGATAACAGCACCATTATTATGGTAATATATAATCAAATCCGAATTTTATTGAACGAATAACGAATAGCAAATTTGATGAGTGTAGTTTAACGAACGTTTGCATTCAGTATTCGTTTAAGTTCGATCTACCTTGTTACTAGCGTCAATATTTCAAAACAAAACTTGTTCATCTCTGATTAACTTTTTGCATCAATTTTATAATAAAAAAAGCTATAGTATAAAAATATGGATTCATTACAATAAAAGATTCATTACAATAAAATAGTTAAAAAACTCAGTTGCCAAGAAGATCAATTTAGTAAGCATATTTAAGTGGTAATCTTCAGTTTTAAATATTTTTTAGTTCAAGAAACGCCTTAAAAATGTTTTTGTTTTCGGATGGCAGAAAAAAGTTCAACATATAGTTTTTTCTATTCCATAGTGGTTTTTAAAACTTGTGTTTTTTAAAAATGTTGTTGAGTCTTCCCAATAATGTTATAAAACTCAATTTTTGACGAATAGTTCCCAAGCTATTTCAGTTTTAAGATTTTAGTATGGCAACAGGGTTCTTAAAAACGCTATCAAAAAAAACAAACAAACTGAGGCATTGTGGTTAAACTCATAGGAGTAGTATTGTGTCACCATTTTCGAATTTGATGTCATGACTTTTTTTTATTGTTAACAAGATAAGGTACCTAAAATTAAGATAGTTTGGAATTTAAGAATATAGTTTTCGAATTATTCAAATATTTGTTCTTACGAATAATATTCGTTCTTACGAAATAACAAATATTATTCGTAATAAACCACGGTCATCATGGATTCTTATCTAAACTAATTGCCGTTGGGATAATCAGCATCTCAATCCTTTTAAAAAATTCCAAGCTATTTTACTTTTTTGGGCATGATAAATTTGATTTGTGAAAATGAAAATCAATTAACTAGTGTGAAAATATTCTTCCAAACGAATAATATTCGTTCTTACAAATAATATTCGTTAAGTTTGACGGTGATCATGGATCATGACAACGCCAATCTGGTTGACCCAAAAATACTACTTATATGGAGGGGGGGGGGGGATAGCGCCGACACAATATGTGTTAAATAAGCTTGTAATAATTGATATTAAATTTCAAAATTGTATATAAGCCAGAAAAAAATTGAATTAAGATGTGCTAATGTGTTTTTAATATTGAAATGCAAAATTTATGTTTTCTTCGTTTTTGGATTATAAACATGCTAGAACATACTTAGTAAAAAAATTTTAAATAAAGTTCAAATGTTCTTTTGTCATCAAAGTATAATTTCGTTGAAGTTAATATAATATATTGGATTAATAAATTTATTTAGTAAATATTTCATATTACTGAATAAAATTTGATATTATTTTTCAATTTCCAGTTTATAAAAGTGCATTTTGATAATTTTTAGACTAAAATTTTAGAAAATGATATAAAATGTCAAAGAATTGTAATTTATCACTAGAAACTAGTTCTATAATTTTTGCTCTGGCAAATGATGTTCGTTCTACTAAATATATACAAAAATTTTTGAAAATACCGCAATCAACAGTGGGTAATACTATTCGTCGGTTTAAATGTACTGGTACAAATAAAGATAGGAAAAGAACTGAACGTCCCTGCAAAACATCAAAGACTGAAGACAAGCCAATTATACTCTCATTTAAACAAAATAGACGATTAACAGCGTAATAAATAACACCTAACTTCAATGCTGCTCATCATAAAACTATTTCAGAAAGAACTGTAAAACGTTGCTTAAAAACTGTTGGCCTATATGGCAGTGTAGCTGTTCGAAAACCTCTTCTAAAAGCAATAAATTGGAAAAAGAGGCTTTAATGGGCTCCAGAACATTCAAATTGGATAGATATATACTGGCGAAATGTATAGTGGACGGACGATTCCAAATATCTTGTTTTTGGATCAAAGCGACGGATCTAAGTGCGACGAATAGCTACTGAAAAACTTTATCATAGATCTAAAAACCTTTGTTAGTTAGTAATTATTTAAAATGATATTTGGTTAATTGTAATTAAATAACTTATTTTTTTATATCTTTTTTTTAACAAAAAACGGAGTAAGCGGAAACTTTTGCATGGCAGTGTACATCAAAACGTTACCGATTATTGTGACATTCGGTCAGTATTTTCAAAATAATGGTTGCATGAGTGTTCTACTATGTAATACCAACAATTTTTATTGTAAAAGTTTAATTGCTACATGTGTCGTTTTCATTTTATAGACTAAAATATTGATTTGCTATTAAAGCGTGGTTTGACTAGGCTCATGTTTAGTGTGAAAATCTCAGCATTTCCTTAGGTATAAGCTGCAGCCAAAATGCATAAAAATTTTAAAAAAATGATTAAAAAGCTTTTCTAAGGATACCTGCTTAGAAAACAAAAAATAATTATTTCTCTTAAAACAGAAAAACTGTGAGAAAACCAAATATTTTTTATATTGACTAAGATAATTTACTTAATATTTTAGATAAGATAACTCATAGCTAAAAGGTCTGGAGGGTCTGTTGCATTCTCGTATTGGTTTATTAAAAATAGACAATAATATTAACTCAGTATCAGCGATTATTATCTCTCTCTACTACATAAAATCGTATCTATATATACTACTTCTAATTTCCATGAGGTTCATAGCTATCAGAATACTCATATATAAATGCATGGTAAAAATCACGTTTATCTACGTGATTTTTACCACGTATACGTGACACTTTAATTTACCAACTTTAAAGAACAGGGTCAGTCCGAGGAAAATCATTCTTTACATATTGGGGTTGTTTTGAAACAAAATTTTTAAAAATTTTACAAAAATAATTGCATAAAAAGCGAAAATCTCCATCAAAAGTTTTCTAAAAGTGCAATAATTTTTGAAGAAAAAAATTTTATGAAGGGCAGATTAGTCCTTTGAAGAGCAGTAAAAATTGTATTAAGACCGTCTCATCAAATAAGATCTCAGCTGAATTGTTATTATTGTGAGGGCGACAATTTTTTCAATGATAAATTAATAATTAATTGTTTTAAGTTTACGTTGTTTGAAGAAAAGGGTAAAGGGAGGTTTAGATTTAGTGCTGTGTGAAAGTATATATGGAGGTTGGGAACAAGGTTGATTGCGTGGAGAGTACTTGGTTAGGAAAGAGCGAGGTTCGGGGATAATTTGGTTAGGAATGGGCAAGGTTAATTCGTTAAAGGGCTATGGATATATTTGCCGTTCTCAGTATATTCTGTTATATAAAAAGACTCAACAAATGTTCTATTAGTGTGTAATGGTTAGCACTCTTATATTCATAACATTTATATAATACAAACAATATTCTCTTAGGCTTCTTGCAGTGTTCAATACTGTTTATATCAATTACTCTTCTTTTATATATCTTCTTTTTTATTACAAATGTCTCTTCTTTATCTGAAACTTCTTGCTATTCTCCTTTAATCAATATTAAAATCTTCTTCTGATTATCAAAATCTCTTCTCCTTTTTCTCTTTTATTCACTTATAAAAACTGCTTGTTCATCAAAGTATTTTCCATATCACACATTTCTCTCTTTTTTTAAAATTCTTCTTAAAACTTTCTTAAAACTTTCTCTTCATAACATTGTCTTCTTTTCTTCTTCTCTCCTTCCAAAGAGACGACCGTCGCTAATCCCTCCTAAACCCTTTTATTTTTTACTTCAATTCTATTTTTAAACTTTATTTTTTTTTTTTGAGCTTTTTATAATTTGTGGTTGTTTTTTTTGCGGTTGCAAAATCTATTCATCTTTTATTTATCTGACAGGTTGATGTCTCCGTGTTTACGTCTTTTCCCAGTCGTATTTAACTTTACTTCTAACGCTTTATCACTTATTTATCAGAAGAGTTGATGAGTCTTTTCCGATTGTTGCTTTTAGTCTAATTCTCCCTCCTAACATTATGTGTGACAAATTTCTTTAATTCAAATAGCTATAAGAATGTTAATAATTGTAAGTATGTTAAGTGGATTGTTGTCCAATAAAAAATTTAGGTTGAATTTTGTAAAAGGTATAGTTTGATTTAGTGAAGTTAGATTTAGTAAATTAACACAATGCCAAATTTAGCAAAACTCATGATGAAAATCTTAAGTTAGTGTGCTTGTTATGTCTGAAAAAATGTTTAAGACAGCTTACTGTTTTCCAAGCAGATCAAGTATGCCAACTGTACAAGACCAAGATCAATATCAATGATTCACGGGTACCAAAATTACTCTGCGAATCGTGCAGAACTACTTTGCGCAGGAAACAAGAGAGGAAAGAAGTTGCACTCCCTCCTTTGTTTAATTTCAAATCAAAACAAGTGAGACTAGAAACGAGAGGTACGATGTGTTACTGCTTAATCTGCCAAATTGGTTATTCAAAGCTGCAAGAAAAACTTCCTTTTGAAGAGCAAACCACCATTGAGAAAGAACCAAGTGTGCGTTGCAGCACACGCCTCAGCCCATTAGGAAAAGGTTTACCACACCAATGCTCTCAAATAAAGTACAGGGAAAGCCTTTAATCTTTAGCAGCAAAAGATGCCAAAGCAGCGGTACAAATTTCATCTCGATTTAATTCTAATAAAGAATTATCCCCGAAAGGAACTATTCAACTTGCTAAATCATCCGGCGGGCCTCCACTTACAAATACCCCCAATAAATGTTTATACTTAATAATTTTTACATGCATATATTGAAAGAAATTCTAGACTTTTAAGAAATGAGACTAAAAAGATTTCAGGAAGGATTTTCAACAAGTTTCTAATCTAAAAAAAGTTTTAAAAACGATTAACTTGACTGTTTCATCCAAAATTTCTGAACAAAGGTGATTATAAACATAAAATATGCATGCTTTGGTTTCAGGTCAAAGTCGAGCCCAGCTACAATCAATCATTCCAAAATTGACCACTCAAGTTCTTGTAAATGTACAATTGAATGCGGGCATGTCCAACAACGGATTATAAAAAACTGGTCAAAACTGTAAACTAAACATCAAACAGCAAGATGGTTGAGCCAATTTTTACATGAAATTTCCAAGAGTAGGTCAACACTTTAAGTATTTTCTTCAACTGCAGTGACTTAAAAATTACCGACGAATAAGGAAATTTTGGTACAGTTCGGGTTGTTGCTCACTGCAATGATTTATCAAGTCTTGTGAATCATGTTATTATATCTCGCAAAATTTTTGGTGGCTATTTAGTTAAGTTCGGAATTGATGGTGGCAATGGTTTTCTCAAGTTTTGTCTAAGCATTATCAATACCGCGTTAAGACATAAAACCAGCTTACCGCCACAAAAACTCAAGGACTGGCAAAGACTCACTCAAATAATAAACATATCTGGTCACTGATTTACGCAAATGGTCTTCAAACCCATTCAAGTATGCCCCCTTTCACATGGTATGACGTCAAATCCAAGTGTCTTGCTAAATCTGGAAACTTGCGAACACTGGACTCAATCAAATCTAGCCTCGAGTCTTTTCAAAAATCTGGCGGGGTTGTTGCTAATGCAAAGCTGAACGGCAATATCATTCGAAAGCCAATCATCAGCCGGGCTGACAATGTTTTAATTTTGGAAATTATCCCACCGATGAAATTGCATCTCCCTTAGGAGTTGTCAATTATCTTTTCAAGATCCTTAAAAATGCTTGGATATAATCTATTAAGAGGTTAGCTGCCATCCACATTCAATTTAGCCCATATCATGGTGGCCAGTTCGATAGAAACAAATGCAGAAAACTTCTTAAATATCTAGATGTGCTGCAGCAACTTGCTGATACAAACTTGGTTCCCAATAACTCTCACATAATTGAAGCATTTAAATGTTTCAATTTAGTTGTCAAAGCTGGCTTTGGATTCATCCTACAGCCGGGCTTCGCTGAAAGAATTGAAAATTCCAAAAGGTTTTACTTAATGATAACTGGTGCAAGCGTAACACCTAAAATTCACACAGCCATCAACATCAAGCATTTCATCAGTCACCGGATCCCACCTGGGGCCCTATTGTGAAAAAACTGTCGAAACTGCTCATCAAGATATCAACATTGCTCAAGGCATAAATGAAGCAATAATCATCCAGAGTACCAAGAAAAATTATTTTGCTGCATAACTGATCTGAACAGTAAACATCTTAAAAGAACTGCTAGCGTTATTTTAGCAATTAGAGGTTAGGAGAAAAAAATCAAAACTTACGGTTTATAACTAACAATTTAACCAACTTAATCATAAAATTCTGTCAATTTAAAAATCATGAATTTTGATATTAAATTTGAAAATACTATTGTATAGTATTTGTATTAAATGCGTATATTGAGTTATTTATTCAGAAAATCAAAAATCATGTCTAAAATTGTAATCTGATGCTATTTAATGGTAATATAATGTCAAAAATATAATGTCAAAAATAGGCTTAAAATAGTTATTTTTTCATTTAATTTTGAAAGTAAATGTATTTAAGAATTTTTCAAGAGTCAATAAAATTTGTTAACAGACGTTTTTTGTTTTATTTTACAAACTGGTTGTCCTTTGACCAGGTTTTGCATTTTTTTTTTAATTTTCAAGGGTTAATTTTCATTTTGGTAGCAGTCTATTCCTTAGGAAATGCTGAGATTTTCACGCAGAACAATCAATATTTTGGTCTATAAAACAAAAACGGCAGATTTATCACTTAAGCAATTATAAGAAAAACTTTCGGTATAACATAGTAGAACACTCATGTAATCATTATTTTGAAAATACTGAACGAGAGTCACAGTTATCGGTAACGTTTTGAGGAATAATTAGCAAAAAACTAACAAAAGTTAAACTAAAACTGCCATAAATCCTTAAACAGTTAACCAATCCGACTGGAATTTTATGCAGAGTTTGGTGTTGCTATAGACAAGATTTTCACCAATTTTTATCAAATTATACAGAGTGGTTCTCATTCTACAGGTGTTTTTATTGGCGCACTATGAAGTCAAAACTTCACTTTTTTGAACATTCAAATTAAATTATTTTCCGCGGACAAAATGAAAACATTTCAAACTTTGCATCACCTTGGTGTGTGCGCTATCACCCTATATAAGTGGAATTCTTGGGTCACACTTGTCCGAAAATGAGAATAATTACTCTAAAAAGCACCGGAAAAACCCTTTAGTGGGAACAATATACACACCTTCCTGATATGAAAAATCCAAAAATTGAAATCTTTTATAACCGTCCGAGAAAAAAAGTTCAATTTGAAGTTTTCGGCATTGTCCAAAAAGTTGAAAAATGCTGGAAATGTAACATTTTTTATCTATAATAAAAAACATAAAAGTAAGTCAGAAATTGTATGTTGACTGCTTTGAAAATCATAATAAAACAATTTTTACTTTTCTGAATACTTTATTCTCAATAAATACAAGGTTATTTTTTTCTTATGTAATCAAAATTTCTTCACAGCACTTTCCACATGTTAAATTCAAAAAACAAACAGTGCATTCCTTCTTTTAATCAGAATTTTAAATTCAAAATGATGGTTTTCTTGAAAAATTTCAACAGGTTTTCAAGAGGAGCCAATGCTTTCACATGTTCTTGCTGTTGAAATCAACAAGACAATTTTGTAGGTTTCTCAAATATTCTGGATGGTCTATTGGCCTCTAGTATCTTTCCCAATGTGTCCTGAAGTTGTGATGCAATGCCTCTGTGGCCTGCTCACTGTATTTGCTAAGAGATTCCTTCCTATGATCAATGAATTCCTTGAAATGAAAGAAAACGGCGTGGACTTTAGGGATCACACTTGCCTTTGGCAAAGAAAGGAAGGAATTTTTGAACTGTTGTGATTTTTTTAGCATAGTTACTCTGCAACTGATTTCCAAAACAAGAGGACACAACTGCATCAAATTTTTGGAGTGTATCAATCCATGGAAAAACTTGGAATGATGAGTCTTCTTCAGCAAGTCTTCGAAGAAGATCAACATGTTTCAAAAGTTTTAGGCACTCATTGCCAGCAAACTGGCCTCTATGAAATGGCTGAAGCTTGATGTGAAGTGCTTTTGGCCATTCATCAGCTTTATCCCAGGTTTCTTTCAGTGTTTTAAACAAATGGTTCACCACACCATTTAAAAGATGAAGTTCCATGGGTGGGATCTTGTCAAGAACAAAAGTAGAGTCATGCACATCTAAGAGTGGATCATGAACAACATTTTGAAACTGCTTCCCAGCTAACAACTTACGTTCAAGAAACGTTGTCGTAACGTTCCACTATGGTTTCTGAGACCCGTTTTTTGGCATAAATTAATAACTTCAATTTAAAGACAAAATAGCTAATAATTTTTATTTCTAAAGATTGGCAATATGTTCTAAATATTTCATAACTAAA
>QPEY01000217.1:161339-189682 GCA_014706445.1 Hydra viridissima | reverse complement strand
AAGCTAATACTATATAAAAAGCTAATAATATATAAATTTATTCAGTTGAACGTTTAATTTTAGAAGAATAGGTTCAAATGCAGTTTACTAAAAATTTAAATGCAATCTTTTTTTTTAATATACTGCTTAACATACAACTTAACCAACCATATACATGAAATGCTTTTTTAACCTTTCAGAGATTTACTTGACAAGTACATATATATATATATATATATATATATATATATATATATATATATATATATATATATATATATATATATATATATATATATATATATATATATATATATATATATATATATATATATATAGTTAATCATTTACAAACAAAGAATAGCATAATGTCATTCTTGATGTTATTGTTATTTTATTGACTCATTGCCCTGGGCAAACTTTTTGGTGTATTCTTGTTCTCAGACTCCAATCACTTCTTTATATCAGAAAAAATTTAGTTTTTGATTTGTGTTCTTAAAATACCAACTCGAATTTGGTTGGTTTGAGTTAATTCAGGTTGAACACCATGTACATCATCTTCAATATTGTCCTCAAAGTTAATCTCATCTGGAATTTCTAATTCTAAGGAAATGCAAAGGTTTTCCAGTAAAGTGCAAGTAAAAAATATTTTGCAGCAAGTTGTTGGGGTGAACTGAAGTTTTCCACTAATTTTGTGCAAACACCTCCATCAGTTTTTGAGACGTCTAATGGTTTGCTCAACATCACTACCTACCTGACGGTGAACTTTATTAAAATATTTTTTTTCTGGTGTAGTTGGCTGATTAAACGGTGTAATCATGACTGGTGACAACCCATATCCTGAATCTTCAAAAAGGAAACCTGCATTTGAATCATATTCTAGTGACTGTTTTAATGCAGAATAAGAAAAGATAAAGCATCATGGCATGATCCAGAATACTTTGCAACATCTCTAAACTTCCCATCAGCATCAATAACAACATGACAGTTCAAAGCAGGATATCCTTTTCTAAAAAAAAGAAGTTAAAAATCTTCTAAGTGTAAAAATGTTTAAAAGTCATGAGAGCAGCTGAAACCTTTTTGGGAAATATCATGTTAGAACAACTGTTCACTTTTGGGCAAAACAAAACATTGGTTTTTTACATGATCTATTATCATAAACTATATGACCTTATATTATAATATTGTTTTAAGCTTAGCACTTATGTTAAATAACTTGATGTTTTCAAACTTTAAAGAATTATGATGTGCTATTTAAAATATTTAAAAAAAACTTTGATTTTTGTAGTAAACATATTGCACTTTGTGAAATTGAAGTATTATCTCTTTAATTTTATATATTATTAACAACATGAAGCACTCTATAATAACTTAATAATGTGAAGTAAAATACAGCATAAAAAACCATTACCACCTAAAAAAAGGAAACAGTAAATTATTATTTTTTTATAAAGAATAATAGAACAGAAATATTTTTTTCTAACCTAGTATGCATTATATGCAAACATACATAGACAGAATAAATCTGTGAAACAAAAGCTTTTTTAAGTTTCTCATGTTAACTTTGGCTGTGTAAGTAGGCCAAGCAGTGTACACTTTAAACTTTTTGACTAATGACCTGAAGCAATATAATCAAAATGATCAGGTGTAAAATCAAAATGATCAGGTGTAAAATCAAAATGATAGGTGTTAAATTAAAATGATCAGCCATAGTAAATCCTTTGATTAGTATCATTGTACCATCTATTACTCCAAGAAGACCTTTAACTTCAAATGATTGAAAGTACTTTCTCTTCGTTTCAGCCATCTCCTCTGGACTATCATACCATCTGACAAGATGATGATAGTGCTGAACAAAATATTTGCAAAACTGGCAAAGTATGCAACTGCAATTTGACTGGCTTCCATGAGAGGTGTCACCTAAAATTACATGAAACAACATGTGAACGAAATATGCATATTGACTATTATATTTTAATTTAACAAAGCAAGTTTTTTATCTGAGAGAAAAGTGAGCTTTGACAAGGTTAAACTCCAAATAACTTGAAAAATACAGTCACCTTACCAAAAGTCTGCAAAAATATAAAATCAGAATTTAGGAACAGTAGGAGGGTGCAGCATAAAAATAAATCTGTTGACAATCTATTATGCTAAGTTAAAAAAATTAGGGTTTGTTTGATTTTTGCTATACAATAATGAAGTATCATATTTACATAAAGAGAAAAAAGAAAATTCATTTTATTTCTTAACAATTAACAAACTGAAAAAGGAATAAAGTTATTTTTAAGTAAGCAAACATGATAAGTCTAAAGACAGGTTTGCCACTCCAATTTTAATGTTTTTCCCTAAGTTTTCCCTTGTACGTATTTGCACGTATTAAAACATATTGTTTAGACTAACAAGCAAAAAGTTTTACAACAACAATTATATCTTGCAAATTCATTGTTATCTGTCTTGACAAGTCATTCTTTAAAAAAAACATAAATTATGGTACAAAAATGGAAAAAACATTTTTTCTGTAAACAAAGTTTTCCAGGTTTTCCCTGGGATTTTTGCTACCTCTAGGTTTGCTAGGTATTCCAGGTTGAATAAAAACCCTGTATAAAGCACCACCTTTAAGCTGCATTTGTAACAATCCATTAATAACAAGCATTTTTAGCAATAAAGAATCATAAGATTAAAGCTTTTCTTTTTGGGATTAACTAATAACTCTCACCAATTACTGCTTGAAAACTTCCAGTTGATAAAAGCCTTAGTGGTATTAGTACTTTTGCTTCTGAAAAAATTGGTTTGCTTCTCAATATGATTGGTGACAAATCATTGTATAATGTGTTGACAATATCTCTTATATTATTTTTTTGTAAAGAAAGTTTTTGAAGACATTTCACATCAGAGTAATCGCTTAAAGCAACACGCTGAATCTCATGCCAAATTTGAACTTGACCATATGTAGCTAGAATAATTGGAATATCCATTTTGAATAAATTTTTATAAAGCTGTTAAAACAATAATATGAACTATGATTGTAATGATGTACTCAATAAATATGCTATGATGTACTCAATAAGACATGTACCTTAAAAAGAATGTGAAGAACATATATTTAATAGTAAAAATATTATATCTTTATAAGATGTTATATGTTACAATATAAAGATGTTAAATTATGTGTTATTAGTAATATGACAATATATCATCTAATGTAAGATACTATATCATTACATATAAGATATATTAAGTTAAATATATATAATAATATAACATGTTAGTAAGATGGTATATCATTATGATGCAGTTATTTTTTATTAACATCTATGATTATCAATCAATCAATATCAATCAATATCAATATATTTTGTGTTAAAGATGTTACAAAAAACACAGGTCATTGCAAATAGTAATTTACTAATAAAACACAATGACCTAAATAAGATAAAGAAAAGACAAAATAAAAATGTAAGAAATATATAAGTCACATAATAAAAGTAGAACTTTGCACAAACCTCTAAGTAACATTTTTAAACAGACTTTTAAAAGAGTTAAAATATAGGTCCAACACTTATCATAATGTGTCCACACATACATGTGCATATACAAATATACACAAACAAGAAATTATAAAATGTACATAAACATAAAGAAAACAGTTATAGAGGTAAAGAATAAAATTAAGCGTAACTTTTTAGTTTCAAAGATTACCTCCAACATAACTCGTTGCTTCATATCTGAACTACTCTAGAGAAAGTTCGTTTTTGATATCATTTAATACTTCTAGGTGCTGAGTATAATTTTTGATTTTAGCATAATCATAAATGGAGTCAATGCACGCTTCAAAAACTAACTTTGCACCCTCAATTTCAAACTTTGTTTCCAATACAGTTTTAATTCCTTTCATTAATTTTCTAAAGCAACCAACATCATCTGCTGAATCTGAGACGAAATAACTTATAACTATAGATACTGAACAAGATACTGCAGCGCTAAAGATCCATTCTTCATCAAGTGCGTTACTGAAATCTTTAAGTATGTCTTCTATATTAGCCTTCTCCTTTTCTGCTCTTGATTTCTGGGACCAAGATGGGCTTTTAGCACTTGCCATATATTTTTACCTCTAATTAAGCATAATTTTCGTAGGTGATGTTAAAAAAAAAGAACAATAGAACTACATATGCATCATAATAATGTAATGCCATTTTCATTATTTAGTGATTTTAAAATTACGCCAAAGTTAAGGCAGCTCATAGCAAACTAAACTTTTCTTGCGTAAATTGAGCAGAACAAGTTTCTAAAATGTTTGGTGAACCCAATTAAGTTTGTTGAATACCGATAGTTTTAGGCTTTACTTACGCAAAATGCTACAACGGTTTTTTTGAACCGCAACTGCGCAAGTTTGGTAAATACGACTTATGCCTACGTCAGACTTACGCTAAAAAAATGTTTAGCGAATAAGCATCAAGAAGAACTTTTACGGAACTTTTACGGAACGTTAATCTTGAAATGAAGCAAAGCGTTTTCTTATTGAGCCAAAAGTGCGGAGTTTTCCACATTGTGACAAGTTACGGTGATCCGCATCACATCAAGTACATGGATGAGAGCTGGCATGGGATTGAAGCCCGCAAACAAGGTTTGCTAACTTCATGTCACAGAACAAAGAAAAATCTACTCCACTTGGAAAAATTAAAGACAAGATGCTTTTGAGGTTATCATAATTTTCAGGAACATCCTCAGCAACTGCAACGAGAAGTTGGCGCTTAACTCCACTGTCTCTGGGTGTTTGAAATAACACAGTCATTTTGCCTGGTGGTGAAATGGACGGAAGTCTTATTTCTTCTTCTTGAATGCCAAGACTGACTTTAAGGAAACCACCTCCACCATCGATGGCCAACTTCACCAAGTAGTCACCTTGAACATGACGTTGCAGTAAGACATCATTCAGTAGCTCAGACAGATTTTTGCAATGAATCACAAGTTGTTTTCTGGACTCCTGCTTGTCATTTGAAATAGATATGTATGTGTGTGAGAAGTGGTCTGCCAATTGCTTTCCGATGTCAAGAAACTTTTATTTAAATCTTGGCTCGACAACTTTTATATTTGTGAGTTGGTTTAATGTAGACACAAGTTTTTTGATGTTGTTGTTTGACAGTCAGTGTTGTTTTGTATGCAAACAAGATCTTGAGCTCGTAGAAGTGGCACACGACCAAACAGTCTCTTGGGGTTTGAAGGACCTTTAGGAAAGAAATTTGAAAAACACCAAATTGAGACACTTAAAAAGCAGTGGCCTTGTTAAAATGCAAAACATTTTATGTAGTACTTTTACTGTTGAAGTATTAAGCAAGATTCCCTTTACCTGGAGTAATTGGCACGGGGCGGCCTCCACCACTTTGCGCAATCCTGACAGTTCCATGAGGTGAGGACTGTTTTGCTGAGATAACAGTTGATGCAATCTGTTCACTAGCTTTTGGATCCTTTGAAGCAAATTCTTTAAGATTTTCTCTGAAGGTGTATTGATTGCACTGATGTGACACTCCTCTTGCAACAAGTGTGAGACAGTCTGAACATCTTCTTTGATTTTTTGAAGCTCCTGAAGATTCTGATTAGTTCAAAGGGTGCTTTTGAAATGCTTTCAAATGACCGATTCGACAAATAATGCAATCACAAGGCTGACAACGTGTCTCTGGTCTTACCAGGACTTCTGTGAAATCATAAAGTTTTGGGAGAACCACATTTTCACCTTTACACTTGGAACTCGTGAGTCAGAAAAGTCAAGTGTGAATGAAACTGATTTCTTGATTTGTTCAATCAAAAAATTTGTCAATTCTCGAGTACATTTGTTCAAACATAGGAAACAAACTGTTTTCCTACGGTCATCATGTTTTTTAACAGAATTTGGCATTTTTGCTTTGAAGTTAGAAAAAAGTTGTCATGTAGAATTT
Organism: Hydra viridissima; assembly: GCA_014706445.1. NCBI lineage: Eukaryota > Metazoa > Cnidaria > Hydrozoa > Anthoathecata > Hydridae > Hydra > Hydra viridissima. Next base: position 183,770 of record QPEY01000217.1, on the reverse strand, counting down.
AACACTTGACAAAAACTGCTTTTTCCTGGAATTACAAACACTTATTTAGAATTAAATATTACTCACTAGGGCTTTGTAATAATAACAAAATGTTTTTAATACAATTTCTGACTTATTTTTATGATTTTTATTCCAAAGATACATATTGTACCATTTCGCAAACTTTTTGGACAATGCCGAAAACTTCAAATTGAACTTTTTTTCTCGGACGGTCATAAAAGATTTCAATTTTTGGATTTTTCATATCAGGAAGGTGTGTATATTGTTCCCACCAAAGGGTTTTTCCAGTGCTTTTCAAAGTAATTATTCTCATTTTCGGACAAGTGTGGGGTCAGCTAGGTTGACATTATCATGATCCATGATAACCGTCAAACTTAACGAATATTATTAGTAAAAACGAATATTATTCGTTTGGAAGAATATTTTAACAATAATTAATTGATTTTCATTTTCACATATCAATTTCATCATGCCCAAAAAAGTAAAATAACTTGGAATTTTTTTGATAGGATTGATACTGATTATCCTAACGACAATTAGTTCAGATAAGGAATTAGTTTCAAAGGCAGGTACCACATCCTGTTCTCTTAATCATCTTAACAATTAAAATATGTGAGTTTGCTTAACATTCAAGAGACTTAATACTCATTGACTATTTAGGTCACAAATTCATTAATAGAAAAAACAGTTTGGTTTTTATCGAAAGAGCTTGCTTAAAGGAAAATAATAGAGCATTAAAAGAGAATAAAAAGAAACATAGGTGAGGAGAAAATAAAGTAGATATTTAAAAACAAAACCTCTTCCTTAAACTTCTGTAAGCCAAATGTCACCCATGATCTAAAACATTTTGTGACTAGAATTTTATGAATTCCGCTTATAGTACCATATTAGAATTTTCTGTTTTATTACAGATTGAACAATCCTTTAAGCTTATGTTATTTATATTATGCTAACTCAGGGTTTAGATTCTATATAAATTTCTTGTGTGTAAATATAATTCACAACATAACAAAATTTTAAACCAGCCAAACTTATTAGTACCCAAATGATTTGCGACACAAAATCTTTTAGAAAAATAGAATGTAGTGATAATATGTTAACATATTGTACTTTCTGTTAAACAATTTAAGAAATATTTTTGCTTGAAAAAAAGTTCATGAACTTACAGCCAAGATAAATACAAAGATGAAATGCCAAGACGTCCTGTTAAAATTAACTGCTTCTATGCTTTCCAGCGAATAGTAGAAAGTATAGAAGTGGTTTAATGCCACCTGGTGATAGGTGGCATTAAACCACTAGTGGTGGTAGGTGGTGATGGTGGGGTTTGCGAAAGGGTTTAACACCACCTAGCCTAAAATGGGAGTTTTGAGCTCTACTGGCGGTAGGGTAGTAGTGGGAGGGAAGTGACGGAGATTAGCGGTGGAGGTAGCGGGGCAGGCGTTAGCCGATAGGTCAACGCCTGGAGGTAGCAGCTTGAATCCTCCTTAAGAAGCGGCTGCTATATAGCGCCCACCTTCAAACTTTGATACAGCGTCTAGCACGATGATCACTTTTACATCGACAGGCGCGACTCCCGATGATAACCTAAGAATAATTATTGTTTATAACATTAACACCGTTCCCTAGTGTTTAGCCTGAAACTGGAAAATGCTGATCGGTTGAGCTACAGAAATCGATGGTGAGTAACTGACGAGTACCTCTATACCAATTATTAAAGGTTATAGTTTGGGCGGATAACTCATTAGAGATAAGGTTTTTTTTGGAAGAACTGGTACGAATAGTCCCAGTGAGACAACGACACGTTTCCTCGTACATTCCATGTGGGATTAATCCGTTTTAATATAATATATTGTTTCTTCCCTTTATTACAATGTCTACTTTAGCTTGTTTCGACATAGGTAAAGTCTTTTCTGGCTGATTTGCGAAATTGACGGAGCTAGGACAGGCAATTTAAGACATACTTCAGACTGTCTTACAAGATATTGATATCGAACAGCCAGCTCATTTGTGAACCAATTTGTTGTATCCGTCTGTAAATAATTTTTTCATAAGCGAGAGCATAGCGTCCTTAAGAACTTAGAGAAATATCTTCTGCTAGTGCGGCAAAAGAGTCTCAAACTCAATCGCAATATTATTGAGACTATTGCTTATTACAACCTCATACTCCAGATAGTCTCCTATGCTAGAAGGGTAGAAAAGACCTCTACCTGAACCATCTAAAAGTTGAGAGGGTTACAATATTTTCAAGGGGTTCCTACCGAAAATTACAATACCACCAGAATTGGGTTTAGAGAAAACATTAGAGGAAAACCCAGACCTGATTTAGGTTAAATTACCTGGATCTACTCGGTCATCACATTTAGGAGGGAGTCAGATAGAGATCACGCAAGCTCCAGTAGTCTCCATTGGATTGTAAACTATTAATATCCTTCCCCTGCATTTGGATTGTCATCTTTTCTATTATGGCACGACCAAGATTGTATACGAAAAAAACCGTCAAATCAGTCTTCCTTATAAGCGTCAGATCATTGATCAAACATGCGGTGCCAGGTACTCTACTTAGGCTTGGGAGCCGAATCAACAATGTCAAACCAGCATGAGTAACTATCGAGCTAATAGCTAACATTTACGAAGTGATCAGCCTATCACCCCGGATGGCTTGCCGCGTCAATACATCCCTTGTGGGGTCGAGCTGTGTACCACACATGCTGGATAAAGAAGCTATCCTACCGCTTCTGTATAATTCAATATTTGAAGATTTATCAATTCTTTAATATATAGGTGGCAACATCATAAAGATGGAAGAAGAAATTCCTTTAACAGGAGTGGAGATGTGAAACAGCAATTGTGGAAACATTGTAAATGCATTCTAAAATATGCTTAAAAATGCTGACGTGGAAAAGAAGTTAGATGTTGTAGGGCTATAGCCAATGGTGAGTTTAAGATGGTCAATGGCAAGATCAAGTTTCATAGCTATAACAGTAAAAATGCTTCAATCGTGTTGAAGTGGAATGGTGGGGGTACATATCTCAGTTTACAGAAAGCTCAAGTTGTCATTCTCCATGACATGGACATATATTAGAAGGGCATCAACCCCAAGATATTAGTAGAAGAATTGAATAAATTTCTACTAGTTAGAGAGACCATTTCAGAGGATCCATTGCCAGATAACCTGGATAATGTCATCCAAAATTAAAACGATTTATCTGCTCCGTCTTCAAGAAGATTCTTACCCGAAAATGGGTTGAAAAAGTTCGCAGATGGTATAGTGATTATCAAACAGTCTATAGATAACAAGAGTAATAATAAAATGTCAGCTGTATTGAAGATAAAAAGGATTGAAAAAAAAAATTCTGATGATTGAGGAGGAGAGGGAAAGGTTCAACAACTTTGAACTGAAAAAAAAAACTTCGAAGAAGCTAAAGAATCAGATGATGCCGAAGACCGGATAAAAGAATGAAAGGAAGGATTGAAAAGCTAGTTCGTGCAAATTGTTGACCTCATTTATATGATAATTGGAAATAGGGATATGTCACTAAGTGAAAAGGTTTGGATGATATTTGGAGACCAGGGGGATACAATAATCGCGGTGTTAAGAGCAACTGCCACTGTGATAGCCTGTGTAATCGAGATCCTCGGAATTGCCCCAAAAATAACCCTATCGAGCGTAAAGCTGGACTCAGATCAAAAGCCACTGACTAAACCTATGGTGTTTATAGACATTTTTAAAGAGGCGTTAAGATGGCTAGCCGAAAGAGCTACTGCAGCTATACCAGGCATAATCGGATCCATAATTTCATTGATATTCCGGGCCGTAGCAAATGTCGTTGGCTTTCTCGCCAAGAACCTTTGGTTACCACACGTCGCTGCTGCAGTGCTTATAATATCTATCGTTAATAAATATAGCCATTAGCGGAGAAAAAAGAAAAATGCTCGAGAAAAAAGAAAAATGGAGTACAGAAAATGGTCATTACCGAGGAAGGCTCTGAAATAGACCTACTTGAAAACTCCGACATCAACTTTTAATCTGTTACGAAGGGTATAGATGTCACAATTCTGGATTGACTAACAGACCGCCTGACGGTAGTGATGGAAGTTATCCCGGTGGAGGCAATCAATATAATCCCACCCCCGAGTTCAATGAAAATTTTTTTTTCGAACCGGTTTCAGCGCTACCTTATAACATTTTAGAAACAAAAAATGTCAGACAGACAGACGAGGCTATCCCATTCATGAATGGTATTTCACGATGTCCGATAACGATCTCTGACATTGAGACGCCATTGTTTTTTATTAACCCCGGTTTCTCGTTTAACGCGGCGTATAGGAATGTCCTATTAACCAACTACTTTACAAACTTATATCCACATGGCTGGTATGAAAACTCCTCTGAATCAGTTATTAATACAATTGTGATAAATTTTGCAGTGAGCATGGCCACGGCTGTATGCGGAATTTCAATGTCATCACTCTATTCCAGTGATCCATTCATGAGAGTCTTATAGTGTTTCTACCTTTATTATACCGTTAGAAGGATCCTCCGGCGTATGAATGTCAAATTGCCTGATTCTAAAATTTTCAATCCATGGAAAACCGAGATTGACATATCAGCGCTCGAAGAGATAAAAAATGAAATTGGGGTTCCGCCCGGGATAGGGTTGCAATAGTAGGCATGGCGCTTCGATTAGAGACGTTTCTTCCAAGACAGAAAAAACTGGCAAGTATTTCATCATTAACATGGCTGCCGAGCACATCCCAGAATTCACGGACGAGTTTTCTAAAGGCTTCAAAGCTATCTCAGATATTCTAAGAGTTTATACAATATGCGTTCTGTTGCTCAGTTAGCGGCTCTTGGAACCATTGTTGGCTCTACAACCAGCGTTTTGGATGCTCAGTCGGAGTTTGTAACACTCTAGAAGCCTATATAGAACGCCCCAAAGACTTTGGTGCTGACATCACGCGCTACTAGACTATATTATTGAACGCCAACAGCACTCTCAATTTTGCCCTTCCCGCAAGATTATACTTGATTCCCAGCGACCTTGGATTAATGACCAACCCGATGCAGGATTACAACAGTGAACTCCTTCAAATGCGAACGTCTGCTTTCGGTTCAACAACGGGCATCAATTTGGTAAAGTAAAGGGCTGCATATCCGGTAACGCCCAAAAAAGGCAATAAAAATACAATCAAGCCCTAAGATTCGCATACCTTTAAACAATTAAACTAAAAAGAACATTCTGTGAATATTTGCGAACTAATTATATTTATTCTATTTATGGAATGGAATAAATCTAATTAGTTCAGAATCCTTCGATTTCCCAGATGGCTCTTTTTAATATATGGGTACAAACCACGAAAATTTCAAAGTTTGATGCATTGACAACATATGAAGACTCCACGGGAAGAAACGGCAGGGTCACATTTTGAAAGTTTCGACTTTTTACACTTTCTAGCTTTACTAACCATAATAGCATATTTTGTATTTGAATTCAAATCAAATAAATGATTTGATGCATATTTAAAGTTTTTCTAAATTTTCCTAAAAATTCGAAACTTATAAAGGTTTAAAAGTTTAATAATGATTTATCTCAAAATGAAAAAATGTGACCCTGCTGTTTCTTCCCGTGGAGTCTTCATATGTTCTTGAAGAAATAGGAGATGTTGGAAATCTCAAGCTGCTTTAAACTGTGTAAAAGATAAAATTACAAGATTTTATCAAACACTTCAAATGAAATGTGCAAAAATAACGAGACATCGGCAACGCTTCATGGACACCTATTCATCTTGGATAAATAAAAAGTATATATTTACTGATCCTATATTTCAAAATATACCACGTACTTCCCAGCAGAATAGCATAAGAATTGGATCTGGCCAAATCTCAAAAGTATATACTGCAACATCTCCTGAAGTCAAGTGCCAAGAGCTAAGTATGGTCACGGAAATGATCCTAAGGAAAGAAGGAAAAGGAGATTCAGTACCAACAATTTCCTGAGCAAGCTGGAAGCTTAAATTGCAATCTTTATACCTTTTACTACAAAGTTAAAGACACCAAGCGTTTATGTCATCCTCAAGGAGTTATGATAACAGAAGTATCTGCAGAAATGTCTCTACAAGCTCTCATTGATCACACACTNTAAAAGTTTAATAATGATTTATCTCAACCGTGGAGTCTTCATATGTTCTTGAAGAAATAGGAGATGTTGGAATTCTCAAGCTGCTTTAAACTGTGTAAAAGATAAAATTACAAGATTTTATCAAATACTTCAAATGAAATGTGCAAAAATAACGAGACATCGGCAACGCTTCATGGACACCTATTCTTCTTGGATAAATAAAAAGTATATATTTGCTGATCCTATATTTCAAAATATACCACGTACTTCCCAGCAGAATAGCATAAGAATTGGATCTGGCCAAATCTCAAAAGTATATACTGCAACATCTCCTGAAGTCAAGTGCCAAGAGCTAAGTATGGTCACGGAAATGATCCTAAGGAAAGAAGGAAAAGGAGATTCAGCTTCCACTGCTAAAGAACTTTCGGTTGCATCTCCAAATCAAGGTACAGTTTTAAAAAAGACACGGGAGTCATTGCTAAAGAAACCAATATCATTTTCGGCGGAACAAGCTCTCGCACTAATAGTAGATACCAATCTCTCACTCAACAGTACCAACAATTTCGTGAGCAAGCTGGAAGCTTAAATTGCAATCTTTATACCTTTTACTACAAAGTTAAAGACACCAAGCGTTTATGTCATCCTCAAGGAGTTATGATAACAGAAGTATCTGCAGAAATGTCTCTACAAGCTCTCATTGATCACACATTCTTTCGCTTTTGTGAAATTCAAGGTGTGAAAGAGAAATTACTTCTACATAAAGATAATACATACGGCTTCGTCATTAAATGGGGATGCGACGGATCGGAGCGATATAAGCAGAGGTTTACGGAACAGACTTCAACTGATGAAAGTCTATTTAGTACTTCTATGGTGCCAATACAAATTTTCTGTGGTATAAGGGATACTAAAACCATCATTTGGAAAAACCCTGCCTCATCGTCTACTCTGTATTGTCGCCCCATCAAACTGGTTTTCGCGAAGGAATCTACAGATTTAATAATTTAAGAAATTATTTAAGACAACAAGTTAAAACATTGACGTCCAGTATTGTATCTCTCGGAGATCTGACATTGCGATAATACCACCTATGATACTTTGTATGATAGACGGAAAAGTTTGCAATGCGGTGTCATTATGTTCTTCCGCACAATCCTGTTACATATGTGGACCATAGCCTACTGAAATGAAAGTTACAAATATATTATCAAAAAAAGAAATAAAAAAAGAAATTCTTTCCTTTGGATTATCACCTCTACATGTCTGGATTAGAATTTTTTAATGCGTTACTCATATTTCATACCGCTTGGAAATTAAAAGACGGCAAGCAAGTGGAAATGAAAATAAAGAAAAGGTGTTACAAAAAAAAAAAAAAAAAAAGAAGTCCAGGAAAGGTTTAGACGTGAATTGGGTTTTTTAGTTGATGTACCCAAACAGCAAACTGGTAATTCAAATGATGGAAACTGTGCACGTAAATTTCTAAGAAATGCTGTGTAGCCGGCTGAGATAACAGGAGTTTGTTTAGAATTAATAAAACGCTTACGAAATATTCTAGGATGCATAAACTCTGATCGTAAAATCACTTTGGATTAATTTGAAAACTACGCAATGAGATCCGGGACCTATACGTTAAACAATATGGATGGTATCTTATGCCTGTTACCCTTCATAAAGTCTTATTTCATGGTAGAGCCATTATTGAAACGTGAATTCTTCAAACCGGACAATATTCTGAAAAAAGGCAGTATTGCAAATATTTTAAGCATCACAAATAGCAAATATTTTAAGCATCACAAATGGGCAAAAACGGATTTATTAAACAGACTGCTAACTACTTCAGATCCGGTTATAGCAAGTTTAAGAGCATGCTCAAAAACTAAGAATACTAAAATGAATCCTGAATTGTTAAATTTATTAGAAAGTGAGCGAAGTGATACAGCTTTAGAAAGTAACAATTCTGTGGACACAACTGAGGATTCACTAGATGAACATATCATCGCCAGTGATACCAAAAACTGAGTAATCTTACTTTGGCTCTTCCAAAAAGTGTTTTGTAATTTAATAGTAAAATGTAAATTTAAATGTCTGTATTATTAAAATTCTTTAATATTGAAATTAAAATCTAAAATTTTTAAATTCTTTAAGTTTACTCTTTTTTATAAAATTCAAAAAAAATTATGCTTTCATTTTTATCATTTTGCATTTTAATGATTACTATATCTATAATTGTACTTTAAATCGGCAGTTACAGTCTATGTTAGTGTTAGGAATTTTATTCTTCTAGATTGTTTAAATGACGTATTTTGCGGTGGTAGATGTCTCCAGAAAGCATATATAAAGCGTCCTGGAGAATTGGGTTGTTATAAAGATTGTTTTTAAGAGCTGCGGGATTACCCATGGTAAAATAGCGACCACCCTGAGCTGGTCTCGCACGAGCCTAGGGAATGCCGTGTACCACTGTTTTATGATTCATTGGCTATGCTTGATGTGGTGACCACTAATAGCAATCTTAGAAAGTGGGGATTTACGGGAACCCATTTCAATTTCAGTGATACAGTCGTCGATTATGAAAAGGCATTCAACCCAGCCATTATATCGGAAAGTCCCTTAAGGATTTTTTGGACGCCGAGGCGCCCTATGGAGATGGGAGGTACTATGAAATGTTTTTTTATCACACATTTGTTTTGAAATAGCTTTGTTCCACTTTACCGTGGGGCAGAGGAGAAATTATCCGTCTTATCGAGTTTTCTTATACCAACACACAGCAAATAACTTTAATAGATTTTTCCATTTTCAGTTTAGGAGGTGTATATCCTTTCAACATGAAAACACCTAGGAGCTGATGCGGAAAATTAGAGTTTTTTTGATTATGACGATATTACAGCAATTATTTTCGATAAGAAGCATGACCACCCCAGGAACCACCCGAGAGACAACTCAAGCACCATTCCCAACTGAATTGAGTTTGTGGCTCCTGACAGAAATGTTGAAAAATTATGACTTTAAAAGGTGGGAGAAAATTTATTCTTGATTATATATTGGCAATAGAACTTTTAATAGATGCGAGGTTCTTTAAAAAACAGTGTGGCGTTTTGATTAGGCAGTATTTGAATTTTGGGGCAATATTTGGGGAAAAAGCTGCGGTCGGCGAAAAGATTTACGTTAGTGAGCATTAACAGCCAATTCTAGCCGTGGTATATTGAAAATATTAGCCAAAGATTGTTTATCTGTAGATGTATACCCCCCAGCAGCTTTTAAAAAAGCAGCCGCTGACGTTGTGTATAACAACGCAGAATTGGTGTAGGAGCCGTCCCCCTCTCGTACGGCTTGAAAAAAACCAAAATCGTGTTTAAAACCGAGCTAAGATTTAATATGCGCGATACTGGAAAATTGATAGCCTACCTAACGTTTAGTGAATAGCACGTCAGATGATGGTAAATAAAAAATGGGATCCGGCCAGCCTCACTTCAGGTAGTTGAAAAATTGATGCAAGCATATTGCAATTAAAATGGCAGCCACTATTGGGATGGCCATATTCAGTGCGATTACGAGCGCGGCTGCTTTCACTGAAAGTCAAGTAACGACACAAAAAATCACCAGAAATGAAACCAAAGATGAAATCGAACGGCACAATTAAGCAATGGAGGCTCTGACAAAAGCACAGTTAGAGTACTCCAAGAAACGCGATGAGAACTTGGATAAAATCAACGGTGGTATTGCAGCTCATGAAACCTCCAAATCACGTCTTGACAACTATATGGCAGCAAACCGCCTCATCAGCGAAATTCTCAGCGCTAAAAATGAGAAACCCGACAAGAACATCCCAATTCTCAGATAACTATACGCTTAGTAATGATGCAAGAATGCGAGAGTGTGGAAACGTCTTCGCATCCGCCCTCGTTGGGGGTCTCATCAGATAGTACTATTCGTCTGGTGCAAAAAAATTAAAAAAAATTGGTCCATCGCGCGCAGTTAGCCATAGTCTTCCGCGGATAGTCTGGCAAAAAACAATATTTTTGAGTTTTTATTTTTATTTTTTTATTGTGTCGAATATCAGTCGAACATCAGAGGATCATGGATGCTGGTAATCCACAAACAAGGCGTGTGCTTATCGCAACCTGCCCTAACAAATGGGATTGATTATATGCTGCCTTTAGAGTGTCATGACGCTGAAACTTAGCCTCCACAATATATAAGAAAAGGTTCTTTAAACTTATCACAGCTGCTTTCATTATTTCCTTTACCAAATTTTCCAACGCGTGTATAGGGAGACTCCCAGAATGTCTAAGAGCAGGATGCCGAGCCATTACAAACGCCTGATCCGTGCTCTAAGGAACCTGGATACAGCACAAGCCAAAGCCGTTCTGCCTTTGCTCGATACTTAGCAAAAGGCTGCAGAATCTTTAGAACCCAATCTGAAACATCATATGGATAGCTGACACGATGAAACGTTGTGATGTGTACTCTTAAGCTGCGAGCCTTCGTCACAATAGATGCTATGTGAAAAACTATTACAAGTACCCTGAACTTCAAGAAGCTCTCAAGCTACTGATGGATGTGTGCAGTTATATAAAATCAAGGAGGGTTAATCCACCCTGGGCTAAATCTTTACATGAGTAATCACATCGACAGTTGCATTGGCCGAGGCTAGAGGATTAATTTAATATATAGAGAAATACACTTAAGCTCAAAATTAACGCACTACTTTTCGATTTATTTTAATTGTCGTCAATATTATCATATATTTTGACAAACTTATTAAGAACAGAACACATGAGCACAAATATTTTGATCATACTAACAAAATTAACTTTGAGGATGGTAAAAAAACTAACTAAAACCAAAAGTATAGTACGTTAAATAAAATAAAGTAAAATGATTATTATTATTATACACACTAATATAGCTTAAACTGAAACATTTATGACTTATGATTAACTAGTGCTACCACCTCTTGATGTTATTACACCTTGACAGCGCCGTGGCATGCTTTCAATTTGAGATGTAATCGTTTCTTGAGGAATATCTTCCTACACGTGGATAAGAGTTTGCCGTTTAGGCTGTTAGGTGGCGTATGTTGGCTTCTAACACGGCGTCCCATTATATCCCAAACATGCTCTATTGGGTTCATATTTTGACTGCAAGCTGACCATTCCAAAACTTGAATACTAATATTATATAAGTATTCAGTAGCAATTTGTGCCACATGTAGTCTAGAATTATCCTACATAAGAAGCAATCCATCTCCAATCTACAGTGCAAAAGGCTTTAAAAAAGGTTCTAAAATGTTTGCTTATGTATCGTTGAGAAGTCAGATGTCCACCATCAACAATGAAAATCTCTGTGCGAGCTTTTAAAGATATTCCCCCCATACCATCAACAAGCCGCCTCCATATAAAGTGGTTTCTCGAAAGTTACAAGCAAAATGTCATTCGTTTGGTATTCTGTACACTCTTGGGCCGCGATTAGAACTTACAAGGCAAAATCTAGACTCATCTGTAAATAAGACCAGTCCCCAACCATGTATTTCCCAATTTATATGCGTCCTTGCAAAAGCCAGTTTGTTTCTTCGATGGCCTACAGGCAAACTGAGACCACTAGCTGATGTCCAGGGTCGTAGATTTAAAGCACGAAGTCTTATGGTATCTTGAGTAACAGCAGTTCCATGAACCTCAGGAAATTGTATTTGGAGACTTCGTGCAGCAGTGAACCGTTCTCTCAGTGTTCAAAGCGTTAAAAATCGGTCTTGCAAGGTATTACTAGAACGCGATCTGCCTTGGCCAAGTCATCTAGAGTGATCAGTGATCACTACAAACCTTTGTAGAACCCCACTGACTGTTGTATAAGACATTCCGAATCTTCTACCAATTTGGCGATTTGTTAATCCTTTATTGGATAAAGTAACAATTGCAACACATTCATCACGACTTAAGTTTCGTCTAGAACACTGCATTGCGAACAGATGTGTTGCTCCAATAATAGTTATCTTTTCCACTGTTAAAACAATTTAAAACTAATTCATACTTTTGTTTTAGAAGTGAGGTTTAATTAAAGCACGACATTCTACTTATGAAAAGCTGCTATAATTTGGTCTCAGCTAGGATGCCTGCTGAATTAGGTCTCAGCTAGGAGATTTTATATGCTAGTCAGAGGTGTGTTTTTGTTTATCAGCATAATCAGAAAAAATATAAAGCAAAGAGACGAATGGCTAACCCAAGAGCCTCGGCAGTGAGCGAGAGCGTCAACAAACCCCGTATAATAGAATTAAATAAGTTAACGATAGTCAGCCTATCTTAGAACATTACTGGGATGATGACTTAGCCCTTTAAACCAAGATACTCCGTCGATGGGTTGAATATTCCCAGCGGGTGTTTAGCAAGACAGCAAAAGTGCTGAGCAAGACGGCGAAAAACAATGATGCGGGGAATCCTCGATTGCTCTGACCCTCTCGACGATCACTGGAGAGGCGACACCAGCAAATAATTTTCGCTTAAGAAAATATCACCATGTTTATATTTGACATTAGAATATCACCATACTTATATATAACATCCGCTCATTTAAAGTACCTCAAGAAAACTGACCATTTGACATGAACCCTATCACTCAAAAGCAAGCTATTGAAAGCCTTGAAAGATTGCTCCGGTCTAGGAGAAAACGTTCTGAAAGAGACTAAGTACCTCATGAGTGAGGCTAGACCAATCCTCAATTAAAATGATATTGAGGGGATGGTCGAACGATATCCATCAAGAATCGTTAAGTTAATAAAAAAAGTTCGTCAACTAAGGCTTTGGCTGGCGCCTTAGTCGCTGTCGATCACTATTCGTCGGCTTTGTTAAATACAGCTCTTTCTGTGGAAGGAGCTTCATAAAACACCTCCTTACATCCTTATGCGCTCTGTCATTAATGTAAAAAATGCTAATAATAGATGCTTCGAGTGGGCCGTCCTCTCCACAAAGCATCCAGCTTATTCTAATGCTGACCGTACGACTAGGTATGATAATCATCTGGGAGAGCTCATCTTTACGGATATTAGCTTCCCAGTAAAAGATCCTATTATCGCAAAATTTGAGCGTCTAAACCCAACCTCTCAGTCAACGTCTTTGAATGTGAGAGATGGTTATACCCGATCTATGTGAGCAAGCAGGAAGGTTTCACGATTGACCTCCTAATCATAATAGATAAAGCCGATCAAGAAAATAAATTAGGTCTGGATAAAGGACCTGGCACGGATGTCTTATCACACAGGAAAAAATAAAAGCTTAAAGTGCCTTTACCGTTGCTGTCTACATGTATTCTCAAGAGCTGATCTTCTGGAAGCCCACCAGAATGATTGTATAAGCATAGGGGAAAAACCTTCTGAGGATTGTAATACCGGAAGCTGGTAAAAGTATACTCAATTTCACCAGCTATCACAAGGAGATGCGTGTTCCTTTTATCACCTATGATAATTTCGAGTGTCTAAACATATCAGTGGAAGTCGCTCCCGTTGACTCAGAAAAGCGCTCCTCTCGTCAGATTTAAAGCCAGGTCCCATGCAGCTATTAGTTCGTGAGAAATTGGAGCGATGGGCAATCTAAAGATCCTGTCTTTTAAAGCGGTGAGAATGCGGTGGATACTTCATGGATAGCCTTCAAGCTGAGCTGCAAGAGATAAACAATATCGTTGCTAATCCGGAAAAATTTATTATGAGCAAAGAAGATCAAATCTCATTTGAAGAAGCAATACACTGTCACATCTGTGGTTCACCCTTAGGTGATGACAAGATTCGCGATCACTACCACATAACCGGAAAGTGCCAAGTTGCCGCCCACAACAAATGCAGCCTCAAGCTTGGGATTTATCCGGACAAAGTAAAAATACCGGTTTTCTTTCACAACCTAAGAGGCTATAATGGTCACCTCATTATGCAAGCTCTCGGCAAAGCCACATTAGGTCAAAAAATAAGTTGTATCCCCAACGACATGGAAAAATGCATAACTATCTCAGTTGGGCAGCTAACTTTCTTTAACTCTCTCCAATTTCTGTTTTTCTCGCTTGATGCTCTATCAAAGGATCTAAGGCAGGAGGAGTTATTTATTACAAGCATAGGCTTAACAGATGCAGAGGTAAAGTTGTTGCGACGCAAGGGTGTCTTTCCCTATGAGTCGACGCAAGAGTGTCTATTCCTACATATTGATAGCTTTGGCAGGTTTAATGAAACTATCACCTAAAGAGGCTTTCTATTCCAAACTGTCTTGGAGTGGAATAAAAGATGACTAAGATCATGCGCAAAGTATCTCGAGCACTCTCGGTTGGGTGAACTAAGGCAATGACCATTATATTTACATTAAAGCTAATGCATCGCTACTGGCAGACGTCTTCAAAAGGTTCAGAAAGAAATCGATGAATTATTAAGGTCTCGACCCAGCCCTCTACTTCAACTCTCTGGGGATGGCCTGGGACACTCTACTGAAAAAGACGAGAACTAACCTCGAGCTCCTGATATCGACATTCACTTCTTATTCCAGAGAGGGCGTCGCGGAAGCATTTTGATTGTTTCAAAAAGATTTATTTAGGCAAATAATCTAGGGTGTTCTTATTACGCAGCCTAACAGCTGCATATATTATCATGACGCAAACAACCTTTATAGCTGGGCTATGATACAGCCACTACCTGTTAGTGGGTTACAATGGGCTTAAAACAATATTCCTCGCTCCGAAAACTTTAGTAGCCCATGAAACCTGGCTTAGTGAGTATCCAAAAAACTTGGTTGAAAAACTTCAGTGTAAATGAGTGTGTTAAGCTCGTCCCTAACCTTCAACATGATGAGTGGTACTTCCTGCATTACCGTCACCAAAGCGTGTTTGGGAAGACAATTGAAAACCTACGAAAACGCATACGCGTTGATCTCATTGGTGGCAGACAAGAAGATCATTTACGAAAACAAATTGCCGATCCTGCATAGCTATCACACAAAATATTTGATGGTGAACTAGCAGCGATCCATTGCACAAAAAAAAACACAGCTCAAGCTAAATATAGATCAACATGTCGGACAGGCTGTCCTCGATAACTCGAAACACCTGATGTATGATTTAAGATAATAAGATAATAAAGAGCAGTTTGGCCCTCTTGTCTTATAACAGGGTTGGTAGCTCGACGACGTCCGCCTTCTAACTCACCAGGTGCGTACAGATAACACGCGAAAGCAACAGATGATATTATAACCTCTTCAAAACCGATAACCCTCCGAGCTGGTTGTGACGATGGGTGAGTGACCATTACAGTCTTAATAGTATGTTTGGGTTTTATACCAAACAATTTGGTAGACTCATTATCAGGGGTAACTAATACTGATGACAATGAGTATTAGTTACCCCTGATAATGAGTCTACCAAATTGTTTGGTATAAAACCCAAACATACTTCATCTGCTCAGCTGATCTTTCCGTGCGCTAAAATTAACATATGATAACATATGATATGATTAACATATAATTTTAATTGTCGTCAATATTATCAAAATACGTGATAGTATTGACGACAACTAAAATTCGAACCGTGCGCTGAAATTAACATCTCTTTAGCATACTGTGCGCCAAATAGTCTCTTTGCTAAAGCACGATTAAAACGTTCATTGATTCCCTGCTCGCAATTGTTTCCGGCAGCGACTTCCCACATCTTGTACATTACACTTCTTGAGAATTTGAGTAGTAGCATCCATAAATTCGTGGCTAGTTTTTACCTGAAAAAGATGCGGCTACGTCAGTGGACCACGTTTATGTATGCAAATTAAAGCATAGTAACTTCTACCACAGTCTTGTTAGTAAGTGGTTCCGCTTAATTGTAGCAACTAGCCATGTCGAAAACTGTTAAAGCTTATTTATAAGTTGTCGGCCGACTCTGTGGTGTGGAAGATGTATAAGTCCGAATGGTGGTGGACCACATAAAGATTGCTTTCATTAACCGTGGTTCTCGATTTTCTGTTGGTGGCTGGCAAGTAAATCTGCCAATTGGTCTGCTTCCTTAAACATTCCCCAGCAACAGTTTCAGAAATTTTTGTTACTGCTGCCAGTTTCTTGATAGCAGATATCCCGCGCCAGTACTCTTTTGGGCTGTACTATACTGATGATAGTTTCTTATCCGTTGAGAGAACGAGCTAAGTCGGATAAAGATCCCACAAAACAGGAAGCGCCAAGCCGCTACCCCCACGCGTCAACCAATTGACTAACCCCGGCCGCTACGCTCCCACATCTACCCCACCGTCAGCAGATTTCAAAACCCCCATTTTAGGCTAGGTGTGTTAAATCCTCTCATTAACCCCACCGCTTCCACCACCATCGCCGCTACACCCCACATGAGACCTCCTTAAGAAAAACGTCAGGTTAGTTTAAACCCAATTTCACTTCTACTTTATTATTAGAGAGCACGTAATAAATCTGATAAATTTACTAAAATATATTCCGGTAAAAAAATGGCGATTTATGGATATATTCAATATATATAATCATATTTTTTACCGGAATATATTTTATAATGAATTATAAAATATATAATAAATTTCGAATAGAAAAGGAAAATTGTGAAATTAAACATATTTAAAAATCTTTTAATCTAAATTTCTTTTTATCATTATTATCCGGCTTGCTTTGTTTATTGTGGATAAAGCTGCAACGCCCGGGAAAATCTCATTTGATCAGTAGCTCAGAAAAACAGTAAGTAGATTATTTCTCTTTGGTAACTTGAAAATTTTGATGTTCATGGACCAAATGATTTCATCTGAAATTAGTACTTATTGCCTCGTTATGAATATGTCTACTTCTTTTTTAAAACATACAGGCGCAAGTATTTTTCGCCACTCGCTTTTTCTTAACGTATAAAATATTATGGTCGGAGTCTTCTTAAGACCTGCTGGAGTCTTTATCTGCTTGATAATCAATGTCTTCTTTAGTGATTTCACTTTACAAAGCTGTATTGTACGCCTTTTTAATATCATTTTTCACCGCCTTTTTTCTTTTTCTTATTCATCAAATTATTTTTTACAAGCAGCATTGACCTTATTCTACCTTTATCAAACGATTGAAACATTCTTAAAAAGATATTTTTACAAAATGATAAAGTTTAAAGTGAATAACTATTGAAAATGGTAAAAGTTATGCAATAAATGATACTTAGCTAAAGTTGTACCCATGAACTGTTTTCTTTTTACCTTTGGACCAATATTCTTATTAAATAAAATTTTACAGAAGATTTTGTATCTACATGACATACAATCTGAACAAATTGTAACAAACCTTATTGAATAGCTTTTATTTTAATGACAAAGACAATTTATACAAAAAATGTTGATCTGAGTTAAGAAATTTTATAAACCAGAATTTCGTGAACTACCTAGTAAAAAATTTCAAATTTAGTTTAAAGCTTGGTTTCCAATAGTTGTAGAAATATCGTACAACAATCGTGCAACATTCGTTTGATTTGTTGTGCGGTAAATTGTTGTGCAACGCAATGTTTCCATTGCATTGAATTAGCGCAAAAATCTTTCAAAAAAAAAAACAGTGTAAACAAACAAAAAATGGCCTTCATAAAAAAAATCTCACTCTAAATTATCGACTTTTTGTTATAATTTTAATTTTAAGACGCCGAAAAAGCGAAAAAAAAGAAAGCATACGTTTTGGATCAGAGTGCTATTTAAAAGACGCGTTAAGCAAGGTACGTTTAATTATTTGGTGCAAGAAATGATGCTATTTGATAGGGAACTTTTTTTATCGATACTTAAGAATGTCTCCTGACAGACTTGAACACCTTTTCTCATTAATCGGATCTTCAAACCTGTTGAAAATCCGAAACTTGTTGTGCTATATGGGAAGTTCTCAAAAAAATATTTCTCAGAGCCCCAAATGACATAAAAGAATGGCAAAATATAATTAAAGAGTTTATTCAGAGTTAAAACTAAACAACTATTAATTCCTTCAAGAACCTGATGGAATATTTCATTTTGATTTCAGCCCCCTTCCATAACTACTTCGAATGCTATTATACTTTTCTTCCGCTTGATTAGCAGAGAAGTTTGACAGACGACCAATTTCTTCCCATGCATTTTTCTTTTTCCATTTGTCTTTAAATTCCTTATCAAACTTGTCATACAAAATTGGAAACTTTTGAACTTCGTTCATAAAATCTGCATTAGAGATTTTTTCTAACACACAAGATGGAGCCGTCGCCATGCTTTGTAAATTATGGTGTTGTGAATAACGTCTTCAAGATGCAATTAGCGTGTGTGTAGGTGTTAATGTATGTAGGTGCTAATGTGTGTAGGTATTAATGTATGTAGTTGTTAATGCATGTATGGTCTTAATATATTTAATGTTTTAAAATAAGGCGGTTGTACTACTGTGTAAAAGGGGAGCGGAGTTTGTAAATTGTATGATTCGAAGAGATGGGAAAAATATTGTCAAGTTCATAAAGAAAGTAATGACTCATTAGTGTCTCAGGGGAGGTTAAAATAATTCCTCACAATGGCGATATTTTGTAAACTTTATTGTTGTACAACAGTTATTGTGTGGTTTCCATTAACAAAATAAGCTGCGCGTTTTGCACAAAAAACAAAATACCGTTGCAGAAATAGATTTTTTTTCAAAACTCACAACCGCAGTTGTACAACATAAAATTTGTTGTACAACCGACGTTAAGTTGTGCAACTTACACAAGAAAATGTTTCCATTATAAAACAAAGTTGTTGTGCAACTGTTGTACGACATTCCTACAACTATTGGAAACTAAGCTTAAGTTTTAAATCGGACCTAAAGGACTAACTCATGAATTTTATAAATTAAATTGATTTGCCTTAAAATTTTTATGAAGAAAACGGTGAGTAAAAATATGCAAGTATAATAACTGAAAAAGCAAGAAAGCAAAAAGAAAATAAGAAACACTATCACACAAAAATACTTAACATCTACTTTCATAAAATTCATCTTCATTTTTGCATTTTCTGTTCATCAATAAAAGCATTTCATCTTGCTCTCGATATATTTTTTTATTTACACTGTATTAATATTTTTCTTTACTTTCACTATGTTAATATTTTTCTTTACTTTCACTATATTAATATTTTTCTTTACTTTCACTATATTAATATTTTTCTTTACTTTTTTTTATTTACATTAATATTTTTCTTTACTTTCACAAGATTTTTGCTTGATTTTTTGTTAGCTTTTTTTTATTCTAAGAAAATCTCTTTATGGAACATGTGTGAAATGAAACTCGATGAGTAAAAATCTGAAGGGATTTAATTCATTAAAACCTTCATTAAAGTGAATAATAGCCGAGCATATTTAACTACTTTATTACTGCAATTGACTTTTAGGACACCAAAAAATGCTGTCCGAAAAGTCAATTTTCTGTCCGCTGAATAATCCAAAGGAGTTTTGGTATTTGCACTAATTAAATTCTTTGTCTTTAAACAATTAAAAAGAGTCAAAATACTAATAAATATTTTTTTAAATACTAATTTATAAATGAAAAGCAATATGTCTTTTCAAACTGGAAAATGGAGAAAATCATTCTTGTGACTAAGACTGATACTTCTTGTGTGCTTCTAAAAATTTTTTTTAAACTTATTAATTTTAACCAAATTATCTTATTTAACTAAGTTAATTATCTAATTATAAAATTAGTTCAATGTCTTTTTCCAAAATGCCTTTTCCCATCTACTCTATTTTTTTCTTTCTCTCTCCTAGTAAACGCCGTCTACTTCCAAGTACTTTACGGATGTGATCAACACATTCCAGTTTGTTTGTTGACAAAATCTTACTTATACGACTTATGCCTCAATTGATCCAGGATTAATTTAACGTTCTGTTGTTCTTTTTATGGCATGACTGGCAGGTTTGACACTTAATTAAAAACACAATAATTTTATCGTTTGACGAGATAAGGCTGTAATAACACCCTTTGGAGAATCAAGAGTTCTTTTCTGCTACGTCCATTAAGTTACAGTGCATTCAACAACACCAATTTTATTTAGATTTGAATTGCACTCTTTAGCTGCATTGATCAGTCTCTTTAATTTGCAACAATTATGTATGATTCTAACAAATCATAATACTGATTTTATCATAAGTTTTACCAATTATAGAATTTCTTAAACTTTAAATCCATAAAAAAAATTGGATTGATGTAAGAAGTTTCTCGGAATGTCATCACACAGCACTCATCTTGTATTTATCTCATTGTTGTTACACCAGCTTGCTAATTTCTTTAAATGTAAAACTATTTTTACTTGTGTTCGCAAGTAGCAAACAATACTCGGGCAATATTGGCGCGAGATTGTTTACAATATTTACAATATTGGCGGAATATTGTTAACCAATATTGCTCAAATATCGGAATGCCAATATTGACGCGATATTGGTTATCTTGGCCAATGTTGGCCTAGATACCCGATATCACATAGTATTTGCTTTTCGGGTTGTTATGGACTTCGACTAAATCTATTAAAAGTCGGCTAGTCGAAAGTCGAAATTAGTCGACTTTGAAAAATCGAATAGTCGATTTAATTGACTATAAGTTTCCTACTAATCGACTAAAAGTCGATTTAGTTGGTTAATCATCCTAACATTATTTCTATATTTTCACTTGCTTTAGTTTTATCAATCTTTCATATTGTTATGCTGTTGACCAATTAGTAAAGAGGTATCTTTGTAAGTAGTTTTTCTTGTAAATATAAATTATTTTTAAAGATTGAGCCTTGCCACAGTGGGCTAGAGGTGAGCAAAACCCCCAAAACCATCTTCTATATTTGAGTAATTTCTTTTATTTAAATGAAGTCTAGAGACCCCTAGCACTATAAAACTGGTTTAATTTTTTCCCTACTATGATTTTTTAAGCTCAGTATCATAATTTTACCATGGAAATGTCAGTATGTTAATTTTCAAATATTTTTGGTCAAAATGATAAAATCATGTAATAAAGAAAAATGAGGCCAGAAAGACGATTTTAAAACATTTTATTATTAGAAAGGGATATATTAGTCCATAGACACTATTTATTAAAATAGTAAGAAGAAATATGAAAATTTATTCTTTATAATTGCATTTTTTCAAAGTGTTTTTTAATAAAATCTGTTAATATACCCAACCTTTTTTTGACATTTAACTTTACACAAACAGAAAAACACTTGGGCGTATTAGGCTACACATATGCTCAACTAAAATAACATTCCCATATATATAAAACTTTAACACTAAATTTTCTGAGTTTACTTAGCAATAAGTGCTAAGCCTTTTATTATGAATGATACCAATCATAAGTTTCGTCTTAAAAAAACTAAAGAAGACACATAAAAATGGCTTTAAACATATTGATCACCTAAATCTCGTTATATGTGGGGAATTGTTATAGTTTTCCCAGAGACACTAAAGAATTCACTGTTTTTAAGAACTTGTCATTATAGTATTACCATTTGACTGCGAACAAAATTATTTACAATACCTATCCCTTTTATATATTACTTACAGCCGCGACATATTATTAGCGCCTTTAAATAGATCCAATGTGTAAATTCCCGTAACCTTCCGAAGACCACATAAACCTATCAGTATTTTAAATACACCCGCTAATTGCTTTCTATTATTTTGGAAGACTTCATTCACAGCATGAAAATTATTTTAAATTGCACCTCGCAGGAAACTTAATTTTAATATAGGCCATCTAAGTATCATTTCTTTCAAAAATGCTGTTTTTTCTTCGGAAATTATACTTTAAATAGGTAAAATGTGTTTTGTTCAATTATGTAGAAAATAATCATTTCATAGACCCTAATAAGTATTTAATCTTTTAAAAGAAAATGCGGTAAATTTGGGACAAAAATGCGTTAAGTTTTATGTAAATCTTCTTTTTTCTCTATTGATTTGTACCATGAAGAACAATATTATTACGGATCGCATTTTCCAAGCTTACGACATGGGTCAGGTTGAGCAGCTTATCAAGGGTATCCAGTTAAATACCTTGTTGCTGAAGGACATCGGATCTGGGCAAGAGGTTGGCAATGTTTGGCTAAAGAGGTTCAATCGTCGCTGGACCAAATCTGGTAGGAAGAAGGAGAAGTTTTTTACGGACAATCGGTACTGGTTGTTGGAAGAGCTGGAGACAGAGGAAAAGATGGAAGTTAATGAAGTTAATCAAATGTTGTATAGTTATAATTTGTTTTTAGAGTGACATATATATATATATTTATATATATATATATATATATATATATATATATATATATATATATATATATATATATATATATATATATATATATATATATATATATATATAT
>QPEY01000217.1:128107-152936 GCA_014706445.1 Hydra viridissima | reverse complement strand
ATTAAATGAATTGAATGTAGACTTACACTAGTTTGTCTAAAGATAAATGGATGTGAATACTAAATGTAACTTTTAAAATTGTCAGTTGCATAAAAGCTAATGAATAAAATCATTTTATTAATCTTAAATTTTTGCAATCTTGATCGTACTCGATTAAAGATAAAAAAAACTAATCTTGCACACCTCAGAAAACTAATGAGACAAAAAAAAAAGCAAAAAATAAAAAAATAAAAAACAACAATTAGGAAAAATCATCACTTGCAGATGTACTTGTGCAAATATAGTCAAATCTGTCAAGTAACTAAAAACTCAGTAAAAAAACTCTAGTAAGTAGAAGTTGAATTTTGTGAAGTGGCTAGACCATATTAGAGAGGGGGGGGGGGGGGACACTGGGCTGTTTGGCATAGGCCTCATTACACATCAGGGCCTCAAATCCTTAAAGCATAAAAACTTTAGAGATAGTACTATAAATCCTAATTTAACAGTAACAACATCCTAACTTAACTGTAACAGTACTTTGATTTAGAACTATTTTAATGTTATTATAATTATTATAATAATTATGATTTGTATTTATGCAAAAATAATCTATTAATTCTTTACATGTTATTTGTGGTGAAATTGAGTATCCATTGTTTTTGTAAACATAGAAAACTTACACATACTTGTTATCTATTATTAACGTGAATCTATTATTAACGTGAATCTATTACTAAATGTTCATAAATCTAATATTAATTTATGTTTAATTATTATTAGTTATCTCCTTAAAACTTAATCTAATAGAGAATAATTATTAGAAATCTAAATAAAAGCACTATTTGTTTCAGGAAGTGCTGGAACTTGTATTCCTCTCAATCTTCCCAAATGTATGTCGCATTAGGCATATTTCTTACTTTACCTATGACTACAACTAAAACGCTTGTTCAGTGTGCTGAAGAAGGAAAGAGTTTTCATCATTCAACTACATTACAGGAGCGTTTGAATGGGCTAGCAATAATCAATATAAACTCCAATCAGGCTAAATTTTTCATCAACCATAACCACATTTGCTGCAACAAATCCTAGAAAAGCATTTCTGGAAATAAAATTGTCTGAACATTTGTTGCAATAAATCCAAGAAAAGCATTTCTGCAATTAGGTTTGATGTTTAATCATTGAGAAACAATTGTTTTTATTTTTTCTCATTCAAAAAATATATATGTAAATCTGCGATACACAAGAGGCTTCAAAATATTAAAGTTCATTCAGCCCCTATGAGAGCCTGGAAGTATTTATATTATCATGTGGAGAAAAGGTTTATGAATGTCCATAGAAATGATTAGGGCAGGGATATTGTTTGGTTAGGAAAGATCAGGGGTTAACAGTTAGGGTTTGCAGTTGTTTCTCAATTTGTTCTAATTAGTCAAAACTCTTCTTATTCCCAGATTCAGCAAACAACTAGCTTGATTAACAATCTTTAACTTAAGCAAGCTATGATTTCTTCTATTCAAGATAATACTAGCAGTGTTTATGCTGCCTTTTCCTAAAATTAAACTCAAACCGAAGCTCTTTTATTTCTTCACATTTCTTTAGTGTTTTTTATAGTTTGACTTTGATTGTCATTGTTTCATCTTTCTATATCAACTTACCTTTTATTTACTTGACAGATATAAGCATGTTATGATATGTACAAATGCAGATGTTTTCGCATTTCTCAACTTGTGTGTGATGTTTTTTATTTTTTGCTGTTTGCTGTCTCTTATTTTTCTTCCTTAAAAATTAGAGAACCTTAAGATATACATAATCTGGATGATTTAATGTGGAATATATTAAAGAATAACATTAAGAGAAAATTTTTTATCTTTTTATATACCATAATCAGTTACCTTATTATATTTAGATGCATGAATGTATTCATTACATTTTTTTTTGCTGATTAAAAAAACATGCTTAATTAGGTTCAGATTGATATATAATTTTACCATAATTTATTAAAGTGTCTTAACTTAAATAGTGATATAAGGTTATAAGGTAATGAAGCATTTCCTTAAAACAAGCAATTTAGTTAAGACACATTATCTTAATCTGATATTTTTTGGAAATAATTTTTTCTTTACAAATTATCATTGGATAGCACAGCTGACAATTATGCAGCTAAAAATAAAAAGTTAGTAAAAAAAAAAGTGAATAAGACAAAGAAAAGCAAATTCTTTGTTTATTAAAAACAAATAACATTGTCTAGCAGGGACATTGCAAAAAAAAAAAAAAAAAAAAGGATTGTAAGATAAAATATGTGGTTACAAACATTGTAAGGGATTCAATGGTCTGACAGGCCACAGAAGTTGTGCTACTGAGGCATTTACTGAAGCATTTACTCCAATTATAATCAGGGAAGAGTTAATCCTAGGCTGAGTAATGCAAGTTTAAAATGGCCAGATTTTGGTCATTTTACAAGGTGCAGTTAAATCAGAAATTAATACAATTATAGAGATGTTTCAGTATAATCATAAAGCCTAAATTTTTTTTCCATGAAGTATATTTATTACTTAAATGTATAACATTATCTTAAGTAATATATATTTTATAATTTATAACTTCAAATGTAAGTTTAGCTGAGTTCCTCAACAAGAAGCTACTAGGTTTTAGTGTATGTGTTGAGACAGTAACAAAAGAGTAACTGTTGTTATATTTAGACACATGAGTGTATTGATTTGTAATTTTTTGCAAAGTCCCTGCTAGACAATGCTATTTGTTTTTAATAAACAAAGAATTTGCTGCTTTACTTTTTTTTACTAACTTTTTTTTTTAGCTGTGTCATAAATTTTTTATTTTTAGCTGTGTCATGTGTTGAGACATTAACAAAAGAAATAAAGAAACTAAAAAGAAGATCAGTATTTACATGGGTCAAATCAACCAATTCATTTACAAAGAAATGCTGGAAAACTCACTTTTACCATCTGTGAGCTTTTTCTATGTAGATAGCTAAAAAACTTGGAAATTTCATTAAGATGCAAAAACTACTCACATGGCAAAATCTCTTATTGGTTCACTGAAAACAATTTATCAATCATACTATGGTGTGCACTAATCTCATGATCTCAACACTATTGAAAATGTTTGGTTATGGGTGGATAGAGAAATGGTAATAATGCATATCACATCAGTTAAGGACCTCCAGGAGAAGCTGGAGAAAACTTGCTTAGACATGCCACATGAATTATGCATGAAATTGGTCAAATCTATGCCTAAATGCATCAGCACATATTACAAAGCTAAAGAAAGCCACTTAAAAAAATTTCATTTGTATTGCATCTATTTTTATTTGCAACTTTTGAATATTGTTTTCCATTCTCCCTTTTGTTTATTTTTTTTTTTTTTCTAAAATAATGTAGTATATATGCTATGTATGTTATAATGTAAAATGTTTTTCTTTTAAAAAATATTAGTATAAACAGTATTAGATAAATTTAAAAAGATTTTTTTTGAAAACTGAATCCATTCAAACACAAATAAGTAAATGTTATCTATTTTTTAACAAAAATTTGTGCACATCTAAATATACTGGTGCAACTTTATAACTTAAAATATCCTTAGTTCAATATCACCATGACATTTCATGGGAACAAAAAGATAAAAATTTTCATACAACCACAAATAAGTAACTTAAAATGAAAGAAAAACATTTTGCATAAACTTCACCTACCAAGTACAGCATTAAGAAGTGAATTTGTTTCTTTATTTGAATTCTTCAACTTCATTTTTACTAGAAGACCATGAATTGTTACTAAGAATAAAATAAATAAGATCTAAAAAAGATACGATAAGAAAAAATAAAACATTATATATATATATATATATATATATATATATATATATATATATATATATATATATATATATATATATATATATATATATATATATATATATATATATATGTATATAATAAAAAAGATAATACAATATAAGATTTAAAAAAGGAAATTTAAAAACTAACTTTTATTACTTTTCATGAACTTAACTCACTGTAAGCATCATTAAACAATGACTTCCCAGTTTTTAACAATGATTTCTTTAAGTCATCAAGAAAACTCACAAAACACCTTTTATTTTTGTTTGTTAGCCCACAAATCATGGGTAAACAGCCAACCAGCTTTTTGTTGCATATAATCTCATCAGAACTCAAGTACATATATGCATGTACAGACACACAGAACTCCATCAATGTGAGGTGAACAAACTGATATTGATAACCAACTTGCGATTCTACTTTTTCAATGAAACCCAAAAATTCATTTTCAAGTCACTAACAAACTCTTTAATTTCACTTTCAGAAAAAATAACTTTACCTTGATTAAAAAAATACCAAGCAATTTTACAAACTCTCAAAATAGACTGCTTGCTACCCTCGCTTTGCATCATCTTATAAACTGGTTCATTGTTTTTGCAAATGTGTTTTTGCAAAAAATATAAAAAAATACAACAATATAACTCTGTCAAACTGAAGAATGAGTAAGAATTACTTAGTGTGGAAGTAGCAATAATCGTACACATTGTTGATAAATAAAAAGGAACAGAAGCCATAGCTTTAGCTAAGGAAGATGCTTCCAGAAAACTTTTTACAGCTTCTTTTTTATTGTTATCTATACTTCTTTCCACATAATCATTTATTCCATTTTCATTAAAACCCATTATTTGAATGGTTAACTTGTGTATACAATCTGTAACCTTGACTTTATATTGAGATATTGCTCCAACTCTTCCAGCAATAACACATTTGTGCCTTTGAATATCCAAAGCATTTGCTAACGTATTGACAATAGGATGTTTGCTTGGAATTAGGGGATTGTGATTAATTAATTCACCTAAATAAAGAAACTCATCCAATCTGTCTATCAAAAATAATATAGAAAAATTTTCACAAACATCGCACTCCTTAAATATATCTTTGTAGAAAACCTGAAGTAACTCATTTATGTTACTAATATTTTGAAACTGGTTTAACTTTCTGCATTCAAGATATAGGACAAGATCTACATTCTGCCATATAAAACCTTTGGCCCAGTCAAGTAAGCATTTTCTGAGCAACCATGTTTTTCCAATTCCAGCAATGCCAGAAATTAGGAGCAAAGATAGCTCCTTTGAAAAAACATTCTTAAATTCAATTGGTTTGTAGCTCATTTGTTTTTGCAGAAATAATTCTCGTTCAACAATATTTACAGCATCTTCTTCCACTTTATCTGCATCAACTACAGTCAATTCTACAAACATATTCAAAAGTTCAACTTTAGTGGGATTTTTTACTTTATGCACAAGTTGATTGGTTTTTCCATAAGCTGTAAGATAAAGCATTTTCAGTGCTTCACGCATTTCTAAAAGTATATAAACAAACAAATATAGAAAGTTGAGCAACGTTAACATAGGAGCTTATTAAGATCAGTGTAGAACTGCCCTCACCCTTTGCAAATGTTTATAATCCAATTTTTACAACATAAAATGTTATAACTTTCTCATTCTTAAATGCAGGAGCCAGAACAAATTATATTTTGTTGGGCTATGCTTTTTTAAATCTCAGTATAAAACATGTCTTTTCACTTGCACTACTATATACAGCAATACAATTATGTGAATATATCTCATCTGATAATTTGGACTTTCAAGAAAAGTTAAAATATCCAAGTGCTTGACTCATAAAGCATTTAAATTATTGCCATAATGTCCACAGCAGAACTTGAATAACTATAATAGAGTTACAGCTGTGTTAGAATGGTCTTTTTTCACCATTGCAAATTTTATTTTCCTTAAGTTTATGCATCTTCAATTTTAAAACTGTTTTATTGTACTTCAAGATTTTGTTGATTTTATTTTACAGAAGTGTAAGAATTGAAGTGTACAATGAAATTGCAATGTGCAAAAAACTAATTATGTTGGTACAATTATTGTGAGCTTTAAGCCTGGCATTTTTTAGAGCTGTTAATTGTTTTGATAGATTTTATGGTTTTTCTTTTAACAATTACACAAAAGTTTCTTTAGCATTTAAATATAAGTTATTTTATAACTTATATTTAAGATAAACCTAATGGCAGCCACTGCATATATAACTTTTATTAACCCATCAAGTTTTAGAGGTGTCTTATTAGGATGGAGCTTAAAAACAAACAAAAAAAAATAAAACTAGCATTTTTTAAAATCTTACCCTCCTAATCTCTTCCTTATAATGCAGAAACACTTTATAAAAAGTTTGAATTATAAATTCTTGTGTTTAGGGGTCGCCAAGCCAATTCAAAAATTAATTTTTAACACAATTGGATTGCAGTTCAGCTTTGGACAGAACTAATGGTATCAGTTCAACAATTCCCATATCTATTGTTTATGTGATACTCTGGACAGTTTTTTTTCTACTGTCATGGCACATTTGATGATAATACTTGACAACTTTCAAGAGGAATTGTAAACGCCATTCATTGCAAGTTAACAAGTTGCTTTATTCTTGAGTTAATGTACATCAGTATACAGCATGATATTTACTCCTTTCAGTAACTTGAATGTTTCCTTAGCTTGCCTGAAATCACCTCTGTCCTTCCAGAAAATCAGCTACAAGAAATCCATGTGGAAACTCATCATTTGGTTCATCAACTTAGCTAAGACAAAATCTTCTGAGTTCTTGTCCTCAAAGGAATCCAGAGAAACTACAATTCTCTTGAAACGGTAATTAACTGGCTCTTGTTCATTCTGAATTGCACTCACTATCAGTGTCTTTATTCACATACTAACCCAATTGTTGAAGAAATCCACGCTACCAAGTTCCTCTGAGAAGTACCACAAATGATTGGTACTTCTACGATGTTTGCTTTGAGATTGCAGAATGGATGGAGGGGCATTCAAACAACGCAACAGAAAGTTGCTGTAAGAAAAACCAGATGCTAGAGGTGCAGAGATCAAGACTTTCAAGTAGATGCGTACTGCAAACACACACATCGAGTAATCTTCTTTCTTCAGTTTGAGACTGAACCATGGAAGAGGAGACATATCTTATGATAACTTGGAAGACTGCACCATTAATCAACTTTATAATGTAATGCCTGCAAGCCAGTGACAACAACTACTTCTTAAGTTTCTGCTCTAAGAAGACACAGGCACCAGCTGCCAAAACATATAGCTCAAATACTGTTAGCTCTTCTCCAGTCTTTAATAGCTCCAAAAACAGCCTTGCTTGTTCTGGATGCAAGCTTGGCAACTATAAGTTATTTAGAAACTCCATTTCATTAAACCAATTGTAATTAAATAAACCAAAGGTGATCAACCTCCTCCTTTCCAATAAGGTCAGAAATAACTTTCTTATCCCAGTGAACAACAAGAGAATGTTGAGCTGAAAATCAGCCTTTATGTTTGCTAATCTTTGGACTCTGTGTCATTGAATGGAATTTCTGTTTAGAGCAAGTTCACCAATGCTATGTCCTAGAATTTTTGTGGTCTCTGTTATAACAAAAATGCCTATGCAGTCTAAAACCTTTGTTTAATTCAGTGCTGCTGCAAGCTCAAGAGTGTCAACAGTTTTTTGCCTCATTTTTCCCATTAGCATCCTAAATGTTATGCTTTAACAGCCTCCTCACATGAATTATTCTCAGTTTCCTTTTTCTCTATTATTTGCTTAATTTTTTCAAAACTAGATGAAACCAATTCCACTGTAGAATCTGCAAACTGTTTCATTTGCAGTTGTTTTGCAAGTATTTCTTTCAGATTCCCTTTTCTCCTTTGTAGCAAGCTTTTCATCTATGCTGGCCTTAAACCTCTCTTTTTGTGCTGGTAAGAAATAATTATCTTCTTGCAATACTGATCCTGTGACAAAATCATTATCTTCTTGTAAAACTGATTTCATGTTCAGAGGACCAGTGTGAGCGACATCAAAAAGATCATCAAGTCTGGAAACAAAAGCTGACTCTATTGAAAGTTGAGTTGATGAAACTCATGTTTTGTACTTCTTGAGAAGATGCCAATCCTCAAATGACTTCTCTAGCTAAATTTGACAACTTTGTTGTTCTCGCATCAGAATTTTAGCTCTAAGCTAAAACTTTGATAATTCAGTGATGGCAACAGTCAACAGTTGTCATAAGGGTTTCTTCAACTCATAATTGTGATGAAGGAAGAACTTAAGAGCCATTCACAATAAAGACCCCCCAATAAGATAAAACTGGTTCTGAGTAAGTAAACAAACCTACATGCATGGACAAAAGTTGGTTAATTTTGTTAGAAAATAAAAAACACAAAGCTGATAAAAAAACATTATTATGTAATATAATAATTTTAGTTTGTTTTTATTTGAATGAACAATTACAGCTTGTTATTAATCATTATAAAGAAAAGACAAAAAAAGATTTAATGTCCCCTAAACAGTAACCACATAGCTTATAAACTAAATTTTAAAGTGAAAGAATACAGTTATGGAACTGGAAACTTCACCATCATTGAGCTTCCTCTAAATATTGTTCATTTGTAATTATATGTTGTCTAAGCTATTTCATAAATAGGAACAAAGCTAGAGGGTAAGAAGATCATACTTCAAAAGTTGAAGGATAAACTCCACCCTATTCCTTATAGGGCCACAAAATCAATTTTTATTACAATATAAATTCAGTATCAGTTATAGATATGAATCAGTTTTGCAAATAGTGATATAATAACTAATAGTAATAGTCTGAACAAACATGAATTAACATGAATCAATTAATGATCTGTTTAAGATAACAATAAAAACAATTTAATCACATGTACTATGTAGTTGTAAACCTTAAAAATTCTAATGGAATGGAATATTGAATTACTGCCTTGAACATCAAATTTTACACTATTTCCACTCATGGTACTGATACTATAAAATTCTCTTTTTCAACTTTACAAAAACTATTTAATGTAAATTAGATATGATACTTAAGGTCTCAGACTATTAGACTTATACTAGCGATAATACTTTAGGTCTCAAACTACTAATCTCACATAACTAATTAAGTTCATTGTAAAGTTAAAATCTTAGCTGCATGGCATACATACCAGACATATGAGGGGAGCTCTAAACATTTAAATTATCTAAAATTTGACAAAAACATTTTTTCATTTCATAAAATAAAAAAAAAATTGAGGGTTAATTTTAGTTTTATTTTTAAGGGCCACTCAATAACCTACCCAAGCTGTGTTGAACATGAATTCTGAAATAATATTGCAAGAATGTAGAGCTACTGCTAAATTACAACCTCTCAATCCTAAAGTTAAATATCTCAACAACTGCAAATGTGATTGAAACTTTTATGATGCTAGATATTTAATCTTTTTCAAAACTTGAAAAATGACTTTTAGTTAAATTTTGAATTTTACTAATAAATTAGAAATGAAACAGTAAAAATACAGCAAATTCTGTTAATTGTGGTATCTAATCTTTATTAATATGAAGCAAACATAAATATCTCAAAAAAATATTTTTATTAATACTTTTGAAACGAAGACTGAAAATGAAAGAGGAAGCTATTTCAAAATTTGAAAAAATTTGCATATGTAACTTATTTAAAAACATGATTTTTTTAAAAAATATTGAACTCAATCATAATTTTCATATAATAATTATGATGAATCCATCTGAGATATGTTCCAAATGTTTTTAAATCATCTGAGAGATATTTAGTGCCTCTACCAGAAGGTTGTGTTAGAAGATTTTTTAACAGCAATAATTGTTGCAAGTTTAAAGAAGAGTTTGCTCATGCATCCTTTTTCTTGCTATTTACAATCAAAATTTATTGAATCTTTGAGTTTTTTGAAACTTAACCATAGTTTCTGCAGTACAATGAGATTGTACAGTAACAAAAATTTAAAAACAAACAATCATAACAAAAGCAATTTAAATTCAGTAACATTCAGAGACATAATAGTAATCACATCCAATCATTAAGATTCTTACAACTAATCACTGCTTAACCGTCATTGGCAAAACATATGGCTTCTGATTAATGAATCTCAACATTTTAATGAGATAAAATCTTTAAGATTCTTACAATTAATTAAGAACATTTTTTTCTCATTTTTCTAGAGTTTGAAGGCTGATTGTCACAATTAGTCTTTGCTGACACACACTTTTCTTTAAATTCTTGAACTTTGTCAATATTTTTAGAGTTTGAAGGCTGATTGTCACAATTAGTCTTAGCTAGCACACACTTTTCTTTAAATTCTTGAACTTTGTCAATATTTTTAGAGTTTGAAGGCTGATTGTCCCAATTAGTCTTAGCTGGCACACACTTTTCTTTAAATTTTTAAACTTTGTCAATATTTTTAGAGTTTTCTTGTTTATTTCTACTATTTTCACTGCTTTTTTTTAGGCAAAAGTATAAAGCTTCTGATTAATTAATCTCAACATTTTAATAAAATCTTTAAGACTCTTACAATAAATTACTGCTTAACAGTCTTTTGATGTGAGCCTTTTTACAAAACCACAATTTTACATGATTTGATTGTGTAATTGATTCAAAAACCAGACAATATTAAGAAAATATTTTTGAGACCAAATTACTTACCTACACTTTTATTATACTTTTTTACAACTGCATCTAAAAATAAAATAAAATTATAAGTGATTACTAAGTATAAATGAAAAAAAAAGTATAAAACATTTTCTTATAAACAAACGACTTGTGCAATGTAGGCGTGATTTCAACTTCTTTTTTTTTTAAATACCAAAGCTACGAAAAACTTAGTAGGAAAATTTTGGCTTTTTTAAGAACTGACTACAAAAAATACTTGATGACAGAAAAATCCAAATACTTCAAGTTTTTTTTTCCGCATAACTTTGATATTTCAATACAACTTTGATATTTCAATACAACTTTGATATTTTAATACAACTCTTAATTTTATTTAAAAAAAAAAAAAAAAAATGACAAAATGATTATAGGGAAAAAGTCAATGTTATTAAAAAAATACAAATGTAAAATTTCGATACAAAAATGCAGTTTACTTACAAAAAATAAACAAAGAATTAAAAGAAAGTGAATCTAAAAGAAAAAAAAATATAAAGAACAAGAGAAGTTAGAAATACACCTATAGAAGATATGTCTTGGAGAACATCATTCCTTCCCATAGCTTTTAAAGATTTCTCATAAAAAGCTCTGTAATCATTTGGGTGGTGCTCATAAAGTTTTGTTAAAAAACATTTCATTTTAGACTTTTCTCCGGCCATATTTTCATCATGATCTATTTGATCAATAATAATATCCACATCTTCACTGAAGTTAGTACCACGGGCAAATTTTTTCCATTCTATTGCTACTTTTTGTACATTTAAGAGGGGGGAGGGGGGAGGAGGAGGATGGGTCTATTATCATAATTAAAGAAAAAATAAGTAATTTAACAACAAGAAGTTTTTCATTTTTTAAGTTTATTCTTTGATATATAACAAAATCATTTTATAAAAATATTTTATCTAAAATATATATTATAAATTCTGATATCTAACTGTATCAGTGAGTGAGTTAATACAAATATGTAGTTCACTACATGCTGTAGTGTTCAGCAATGGGAAGTGAGAATAATGCTTCTTTACAAATTGGGGCATTGAGCACTTACATAATTTTTCCAAGAACACCATTGAACTAGAAAGGGATCGTTTTTAAGTGATTTATTTCATTGATTATCAGAATTCATTATAAAAGAGGCTTAGTATAAAAAAAATCCGAGTTAAGAAATTTATAAAAAGAAATCAACTGTAAAAAAGTTTTGCACTTAAGATTATTTATTAAGATTAGGTACCGAAGATAAGGTACCGTTTTATTATTATCATATTTATTAGAAGAGTTTTAAAGCGAATAAAATAGTAATTAAAAAAAAAAAGCATCAGCAATTTGATTTTTTTTCATTGAATTTAAAACAAATTGATATATTGGATTTTTAAGATACTTTTACTATTTAGATTTTACTAATTAGATTACTAATAAGATTTTTAAGATACTTTACTAAGATACTTTTACAGAAAATCTAGTAAATTGTTCAATTTTTTCCATAATTATATAACCAT
The DNA here is from genome assembly GCA_014706445.1 of Hydra viridissima. Taxonomy (NCBI): domain Eukaryota; kingdom Metazoa; phylum Cnidaria; class Hydrozoa; order Anthoathecata; family Hydridae; genus Hydra; species Hydra viridissima. The sequence goes on along the minus strand of QPEY01000217.1, from coordinate 140,902 downwards.
ATACATTATATGTAGATATATATTAAAATATATTATTTTAGTTTATATCATGATTTTAAATTATGCTATATACTATTCTATTAAAATCTATTGTATACTATTTTATATATATATATATATATATATATATATATATATATATATATATATATATATATATATATATATATATATATATATATATATATATATATATATATATATAACATCAGATAATACAAATAATAATTTATCATAAGAAATTTTCACTGGATTATGAGTACAAGCATAAAATTAAGTAAAATTATTTTACAAATTACAAAATTTGTAAAATAATTCTCACCAACAATTTGGTTAATATTTGTATGTTATACACCTTTTGGATTTTTACTCATTTACTTGTAAGGGGTTTTCCCTCAATGTGATATCGATTTTCCCAAAGAATAAATGAATAAATGAATAAATCGTATTTATATTTATAAGATTAAAAAATTTCATCTGAAGCAACGTCTAATAATAAATTAATAATAAATTTAATACTTTAATAAATCTAATAATAAATTTAATACTTTAACAACTATTAAATTAAGAAAAATCTTCACTGAAGCAACAACTCATCGGCTTTCAAAGGTGATACAAATATTTTAGTTAAAAGATAATTAAACTGCCCTCTTCCTTCGAGAGAAAAAAAAATGTCCACCTTTCGAAGTTATTAAAAAATCCGGAGCTACATTTAGATTTTCCAAATTCTGATTTTTTTTTAAATTTCTTCGACATCAAAAGAAAAAGAAACATTTAGATTTCTAATCCTTAATTTAAATGAAGAAATATTTTTTTCATACCTGTTACAATATTAACAATTGCAATAACTAAAAAAACCAACCTGTTGGTGTAAAATACTTTTTGTAAAATCAAGGTTGTAAAACAATATGTTTCTAATAAAAAAAAATTTTAATTTGTTTGAAATTAACAACAGCATTACATTTAAATTTAAATATCTTAACACTTCTTGGGTTATATGTTAGTTAACCAACTTTTTTTATATAATTTACTTTATCTAGTGAATAAATGAATACTTTGTTTAACCATTTTATAAAAATCTCATTTAAATCACATTCTGGACTGACATATTAAAAACAGTTATGTTTAATGCGTATGTCGATTTATTACGAAAGGTTTGCTGTCAAAACTGTAAACTATATTATTTTTTATTATAATAATACTAATAGTATTTTATTATATTTTTATTATTTTTTATTATATATTCATTATAAAATTATAGTTTTTCTAAATATAAATTTTAAATTTTTGCGGAATAATTAACTTTGTTTAAATTTACAAATCAATTTTAAATATTTTTAAATCAAATTTAAATGAAAGTGGTCATTGCTACAGCAAGCTGCATCGTTCTCTACAATCTTAAAAGTACATATTGGACTTAAAAGTGTGGTATTTAAATTTAAAAAAATCAATTTCATGTTTATGTTTAAAAAAATAAAAATAAAAATAAATTAATGCTATATGTAAATATGTAGCATTAATTTACTGAGCATAATTGCGCCATTTTCTTTGGGAAAATCGATATCACATTGAGGGAAAACCCCTTACAAGTAAATGAGTAAAAATCCAAAAGGTGTATAACATACAAATATTAACCAAATTGTTGGTGAGAATTATTTATTGTTTTTTAAATTTAAATTTTAGTCTATTTTTTATTTATAAAAGCCAAATGGGTTCTGCACATCGAAATATGGGAAGGTTTGATACGCAGCTGATTAGTTCCTACTAAATAAACTAAGTACAAGGCTGTATTAATATTCATTATGTTTGTATCCATTCCTAAATAGAAATAATTTAATATTTGTAAGAAAATTAGATATGAAGCATACTTTTACCTTTTTAATATTTAACGAATGCTTCAAAATAATATGCTTCAAAATCTGAAGGTAACATTTGTATTAGTAAAATTAAACATCCTTTTTAAAAGAAATTTGCATAAAAATGTATTTAACACTGATAAAATGTATTACACATCTTTCATCAAATGTGTACATAAAATTAAAATTAAAATTTGATTCTGTTCTATAAAGACCAGTTGCTTTTTTTATCAGTTCATCTTTTAAATGATATCTTATTGCAAACCTAATTTAGTAAGCAGCTTTGAGTTTATATGATGGTGATTTGTGTTTACCATAACAAAAAATTATGAACTTTCTCAATAAATAATATTAGTCATAACTGTAAAAGATTTCTTACTGTGTAAATACTTGCTGAGGGAATTAAGTTCTGATTTTCATAGTTTCTTCTTTATATAAAAGCTTTTTTTTCTAATAATAAAGCTTATAAGGACTTTAAGACACATTGAATTTATTTCATTTTTTTAAATGTAAACATCTTTCTTTAAAATTGTACCCACTTATGATCAAATACAGATAAATATAAAAAGCAACAACATACCCATTAAACATTTATCATGAAGCACATCAGTACTTTGCATATTGTTAAGAGCTTTCTCAACAAAATTTCTGTAATTTTAGGATGATATTGATAAAGTGTTTTAAGAAAGCTTTTAATTTTAGACTCTTCTTGAGCCACATCATGATCTATTAGATTAATTAAAGCACGCACATCTTCATTGAAACCAGTTCCACTTACAAGTCTTTTCCACTCTAATCCCAATTTGTCTATTATGCTATTCATCATTTTTGTATCCATTTCTAAACAGAAAAAATTTATCATTTATTATGGGATCAATACATTTATTGCAACCTTGTTAATTCTATTATATGAAATATAGCTATTATATAAAATTAATATATTATAAGCTACTGTAAAATAATTATATAAAATTAAAAATATTATATAAAATATAATTTAACATTGGGATATCAAAAGTTTCATTGAAAAGAAACTTGATATTCAAAAGTTTGCTGAATTTTTTGGGTTGTTACCACAACAAAAAAATATTTTACTTAAATTTTGAAAAAGTTTTTAAAGTAAAAATATTGGTACATTCTAAGTAAGTATTTTCAAATAACTGCATTTTATATTGCAAATTTTATAGACTTGCTATAGTAAAGTAGCCTCAATAATCAGTTAGAAAAATCAGTTAGAAAAAAAAAATCAGTTAGAAAAAAAAAATCAGTAAGAAAAAAAAAATGCTGATTTCAAAAAAACTGATTCCTGATTCTTTTTGGTTACGCACCAGTTGATGCTCTTTTTATAATATCTTGCTTATTCATCAAAGGTTTTGATGAATAAGCAAGATATTATAAAAAGAGCTAGATATAAAAGATTTCTGCGATGCATTGGTACATTTCAAAGTTGCTGTCAAAGCCCTCTCTATACATGATCCTAATACATTATTTGAAAAAACATAGCTTTCAGAGTTAAAAAACTGGATATTCAAACCTCTCGAATTTGTAAAAAACAAAAAAGAACGATTTCTAACAAGAATTATATAAAAAAAACCATAAATGTTAACCTTATTGGAAATCTTCACAATCCAGAAGTTAAAATCAGCAAAACAAAAACTGTTTAATTGGTCAATCAATTAATTCAAAAAACTCCTTTAGCGTCAGGAATAATACTATGAACTTTAATAGAAATTAACAGCACTACAATTTTTACTTTCTACTATGCTCAGAAATTACTTAAATGGCAAAAAACTGAGAAATCCTAAATCCTGCTTTTTCAAAACTCAAGCTTTTATAGTCAACTACCAAACTCAAGCTTTTATAGTCAACTACCAAAATCAGTTTTTTTCATAAACTTTTAATTACTAGTAGTATTCTTGAAAACAAAGAAAAAAGAAGTCTGAGGCTGATATCTTTTGAAATTTTTTTTGTAGGCAATATGGTGTTTAAAAATCTTTTTGCAACTACAGTCAATATACTTTACAAACTTTATGATCATAGTTTCCTGGCTTTTTTTTTTTTTTTTTTTTGAAAATAAACTTCAATTAAATTACTTGGAATTTAATGAAAAGAAAGAAATTTAATGAAAAATAGAAATCTTCCAGTTCTGAAAAATTGTATTCAAAATAAAAAATTAACACTTTTCTTACTTTTGCTTTAGATTTGTGAACTACATACTTTTATAAAGCTTGAGTTAAGAACTTTTAATACTTAATAACTAATTAAATTCAATATGTAGATTAAAAACTTGGTGTGAAACTTAAAAAATACCGCTTAAAAAACAATCACTCATAGTTTAATCTTCTATGCCTTGCAAGCATGGCAGTTTTGTTCTAAGAATTTAAGAAGACTAAGAAGGTTAAGAAAGTAAGAAAGCTTGATTAAAAGAGTTCTGTCAACCATTTCATAAATACATTTTTTATTCATTTGTGAAATTCTTAAAGATATTTAGAAATTTATATATGCATAAGACTTAAGCAGAATCATTACATTTTTTCTCCCTTAAACCTATATTATTGGGAAGTACATAAACAAAAATTAAAAGTACAAGTTGAAAAATACTATGAAATTTGTTCTTATTATTCCACTTTAACAACTCCTTCATGTAATATGTTACTGCTCTTAGTCTCTTAGTAACATGTGAGATTAAACACAGTTAAACAACTAAATGATTACACATCTAAATAGTAACAGTTATAAAGTTGCTGTTATGTTGATTTTTCATATTAAAAAACTTTATACATAAGTTAGAACAACTTGCCTGCATTAGTTACAGTAATAGGACCATCATTTTCTTCTATTGGGTTCTCTGTTGTACACCCAAATGATTTATCTAATAAATGAATTTCTTGATTTAAGCTTTCATTCTAAAAGAATTTCGCTTATATTTTTTTTTTTTTTTTAAATTATTGGATAAACAAGTAACTTTACAATAGAGAAAACATATTTTATCTTATTGCTCAGAAGGGTTTAAATATAATGGAATTTGTCACAAGACATGTTAGCAACATTTTTACATTTTTTCAGCCTGACAGACGAAAAATTGGAATAAAAAATTAGCATTAAACAAATAATATCAAGGTGTTTTATTGATGGTGACAACATGAGAGCATTAAGTATTAGGAGTATCAAAAGTATCAAAATAAAAACTTTTAAAAGTTTAGGGTAAAATTTATGTATAAACTATGTATAAANACTTCAATTAAATTACTTGGAATTTCATATAATATGTTACTGCCCTTAGTCTCTTAGTAACATGTGAGATTAAAAACAGTTAAACAACTAAATGATTACACATCTAAATAGTAACAGTTATAAAGTTGCTGTTATGTTGATTTTTCATATTAAAAAACTTTATACATAAGTTAGAACAACTTGCCTCCATTAGTTACAGTAATAGGACCATCTTTTTCTTCTATTGGGTTCTCTGTTGTACACCCAAATGATTTATCTAATAAATGAATTTCTTGATTTAAGCTTTCATTCTAAAAGAATTTCGCTTATATTTTTTTTTTTTTTTTTTAATTATTGGATAAACAAGTAACTCTACAATAGAGAAAACATATTTTATCTTATTGCTCAGAAGGGTTTAAATATAATGAAATTTGTCACAAGACATGTTAGCAACATTTTTACATTTGTTCAGCCTGACAGATGAAAAATTGGAATAAAAATTAGCATTAAACAAATAATATCAAGGTGTTTTATTGATGGTGACAACATGAGAGCATTAAGTATTAGGAATATTAAAAGTATCAAAATAAAAACTTTTAAAAGTTTAAGGTAAAAATTATGTATAAACTATGTATAAATTTATGTATAAATTTATGCATAAAATTTATGTATGAATTGTCCCAAAAAACAATAAGAATTAAAGAACAGCAAAATATATGAAAATAAATTCAACAACCCTAGAACATTTTAATGAAAATAATTTCATATCAATTGTATAATGTTTGATATTTCAAATTATTCAAATAATATTCAAAAACCTACCAACTTTGATTTCTGCTATGACAGCACCCAGTGTTATAGGGGTCTCTTTTCCAAATGATTGATCTAATAAACATATCAAATGAAAATTAAAAATACGTGAATAAATCTTGACTTAAAATTTTAATTAGTTTATATAATGCAAACAATGAGACATTCAACCTTGATTAAAAAAAAAGTCTAAAAATTCAATTTTAAAACAGCTTTACAAATTCAGAACCACAAACAACTTTTCCAGCAAATATAAAAATACAGGTCTACTTTAATTCAAGTGATTTTCAAAACATAGTTTAGGTTGAAACCAGAAAAAAACAAGTATAAAAAAAAAAAATGCCAATAAATATTTATAAAATTATACTTTTTGTGGTTCTGCATAATTTTATGAAACAAACAGCATGCTTTACAAGATAATACTCAAACAACACTAAAAACCTGAAATACTTTTGAAGTGTTCTTAAAAATGAACTGGGATTGATAAGAATATTTATTTGTGCATAAAAAATTGTGAAGAAAACTAAAACTTAAATATTTGCAAAGATCCCAAAAAAGCTGCAAACCTACACAGAAAGTTTGATTTAGTTTTTATAGGTGTAAGAATTGTTTTGGAATCAGCTTTCCATTAGAATTTTATTGTTCCACATTAAGGAGGCACAAAGGTTTCAGATATTTTAAATAATTGACTTGTGATGAAAAGAATGGAGAAGAAGATAATGATTGGAAAAAAACCTATGAAATCTATAAAACTTTTAAAAAGGAAGTAGTCAACTATTTCTCATGTGCACACTTTGTGATTTTCTGACATGTTGTTCCATGACACTGACCCCTCTTCTTTAACTTTGAATTGAAAAATCATATCAGTTTCAGTGGTAAAAACTTCTTAAAATAAATTTCTATCTTAGATATATTAGGAGAAGAAATGTCAACATTTCTTAGGCTACATTTAATTACTGTCTGTTTAGATCTCTATGACACTGATCACATTATTGTTTTAATGTTTTCACAACCATTTTTTTTTTCTACAAATATGTAATTCACATCAATATTAAAATTAATGACATCTAGAAAACTATTGTCAAGTATGTTAAACAATATCCCAAATCTTTACTAACCAGATAATCATAAAAAAAATTTGCCATTCTTAAAGATTAGTTGCATATTCAGTAAGTCTCTTTTTAAGTTTAAAACAAAACAAAAGTATTTGTAAAATGGTTCTGGTTACCAAACTATTACTTCTTATAACTGTTATATAAGTAAAGATTAACCAACTTAAAATTATTTTATTTTAAAAACTTAGTTTTTAAGATGAAAAAAAAATTAAGTACTCTTTTCATCCCCAATTTCTCTTACTTTGCCAACTTCTCTTACTTCGCCAACTTCTCTTACTTCGCCAACTTCTCTTACTTCGCTTGCTTCATTTTTAATTTAAAATAGTATGAAAAAAAAAGCTATATGTAGAGATTTTTTTAAAATATCATTTGATAGATAAACTAAATGAATTTCTCATACCATTACAAGCCAAACAATTTGCTGTTGATACTTTAGATTTAGTTACCAAGGAGTTCATAATAAGGTACCTTACTATGACCTTCTTGGAATTAATTAATACTTTGTTTATTGATTGTTTTAACTGGTATGTTATCCATTGAACCTTGTTGTATTAAAACAAAGTGCATTTTAAATAATTAATAGTAATCTGAGTGAACATAAACACATACATAAGTTTAAGGTTTAGATTCCAAATTTATAACAAGTATACAAAAACAGAAATTTTATATCATTCAAACTCATTAACAATAATAAATGAGATTTTAAAAACAACATTTTTTATAATAATAACAGCCAGCAACTTGAGTAAAGAGATTTTATAAAACTATTTAGTTGATAATTTATAATGAAAACAAGTGTTTTGCAACATTTTTAACTTGTTAACTATTTTTGAAAAATTAAGAAGTAAAACTTAGTGCTTCTACAAGACAATAACCTAAAACAATTTTTTTTGAAATCTTTTTAGACAAAAATTACATAAATATTTTGGATTGGCACAAAGCTCTGATTTGAATCAAAAAAAATATTGTAGAAAAAATGAGCAAATTTATCATTAAAAAAAAAAGATTCATTTAAAAATAACAGAGTTTAAAAAAAAAGGTATTGTTAAATCTTGGTCTCAGATGTTTAGTGAAATCAATGCAGCCAAAAGGAAGATCCACTAAATATTAAAACACAAGTTATAGAAATAATTAACACAATAAATGTTAATTATTACAACAAATAAGCATACTTATCTTATATTTAACATATATGAAGTTTTCTTGTTTAACTTTTTCTGTGCTTTTAATTAGGGGTCTATTTTTTTTTTTTTTTTTTAAATAAATACTCAAATAAAAAGGGAAGAAATATTATTAGACTTTTTTGTAAAGCTTTCTCCTATTTATTGTTCTCAGAATTGAAATATGCATAATTAGCCTAAGTTATAATTGAGTATTTTTTATTTTAATAGCTTAAACTTTATTCAAAAACCACTCTGTAAATATAACTTTTGTTCAGACTGTATATATATACAAAGTTAAAAGTAAAACTTTATAAAGCAAAACTTCTTTTACTAACTCAAGATTTTTCTATAGAAGCCAACTAGTTTAGCTAGTTTCCCAATGTTGGTACCAGTGATGTTTTTATTGGTATTTAAGATAAATACTTGATAGTATTTCCACATTAAGAAAGACTTCCTTTCAAAAAGAACGTTATTACATTAGTAACTAAGTTATGCAAAAAAAATTAGCACTCTCTAAAATTTTGTTGGTTTTAAAACATAAAATGAACAAAATGTTTCTTAAATGAGACTTCTGACATTTAATCAATAATTTTCACCATTACTCTTCATATAAGAAAACTTTGAGAAATTGTTAAATAGAAATTATCTATAAAAATTACTATATCTTTTATAATAAATTTTTACTAGCATATAGCCATTTTAGTAACCACAGTATTCATTAAATCTTTTAATTAGATTTATGAGTTTTTTGCTCATCTGAATGTATTAACCAAGAACTTTCTTAGAAATACTGAATTAACTTATTAACCTTAACTCTAAAATTGAAGAATAAATATTTTTGCTCAAAGGGGAGACTTCAAGCAAATCGGCCCATTTTATAATTAGCTGTTTCTCAAAAACCATGTAGATAATTAAATGAATGTTTATGGATTTGTTTTTCCTTGACAGTATAGAACACCCCAATAAGCTTTATTAAGATCAGAGGTGGTTTATGCCACACCCAGTCAAAATTTGATTTGTTTGAAATGGAATGACCTAATTTAAAATAACCACTAACACACTTTGTCTTCAAAATCACAGTAAAAAATTGTAGGAAAAGCTTGATTATCTATTGAATATTAAATTTTGTTTATATTTAAAATCATTTCTAATTTAAAAACTTCAAAAATGTTTTAAACTTTTTGTCTTCAGAATAAAATTGAGAATGTTCAGGACAATGGTCATTTCAAAGATACTGCTTTGAAATAGGTAATATAATATTTTAAAATAAAATATTACATTATTCATTGAAATAAATATATTCAAATTTAAATAATTTAAATAAATAATATAAATTGTTTATAACAAAGTTATTAAAAACTTTCAAAATCAATATATTTGCAGCAATTAAAACTGAGAGTTTAAAAAAAGATCTCATCAAATGAATTGGAAGTTCATAAATTTTTGTAGAAATGATGATTGTAACACATTTAGTAGAAAAAATCCCAACTGATTGTATTGAAATAAATAAAAATATTTAAAAATAAATAAAAACTTACATATTTGCTTTATTTCATTCAAAAGATCTGTCTTCCCCATTGCTGTTAAAGATTTTTCAATTAAAACCATCTATGTTAATGGATACTTTTTGACAAGCTTTTTAAGAAAAGTCTCCATTTTAAGTTGATCAGTTTCATNTGTATGTATGTATGTATGTATGTATGTATGTATGTATGTATGTATGTATGTATGTATGTATGTATGTATGTATGTATGTATGTATGTATGTATGTATGTATGTATGTATGTATGTATGTATGTATGTATGTATGTATGTATGTATGTATGTATGTATGTATGTATGTATGTATGTATGTATGTATGTATGTATGTATGTATGTATGTATGTATGTATGTATGTATGTATGTATGTATGTATGTATGTATGTATGTATGTATGTATGTATGTATGTATGTATGTATGTATGTATGTATGTATGTATGTATGTATGTATGTATGTATGTATGTATGTATGTATGTATGTATGTATGTATGTATGTATGTATGTATGTATGTATGTATGTATGTATGTATGTATGTATGTATGTATGTATGTATGTATGTATGTATGTATGTATGTATGTATGTATGTATGTATGTATGTATGTATGTATGTATGTATGTATGTATGTATGTATGTATGTATGTATGTATGTATGTATGTATGTATGTATGTATGTATGTATGTATGTATGTATGTATGTATGTATGTATGTATGTATGTATGTATGTATGTATGTATGTATGTATGTATGTATGTATGTATGTATGTATGTATGTATGTATGTATGTATGTATGTATGTATGTATGTATGTATGTATGTATGTATGTATGTATGTATGTATGTATGTATATACAATTAAGACTCTATAAAGCTGTTAAAACTCAAGGATAATGCAATAGTTGACTTGTGGTAAACTGAACAGATATCAGTACAAATTTTTATAGAAAGATAATTCACTAACTTACTCTGTTTTATTCAATGTGAAACAGTTTTCAGAAAGTCCTTTATTGTCTAATTCATTTTAAAATTCTTATTTCTTTTAGATTAACAGATACCCATGAGTCTTTAATACCAGAAAATGACTCAAGCTTTTTTTTGTGATTCAACTAACAGAAACATATTTAACATATAAGAAAATTACAGAGTTCCTCTATTTTTTAGAGTTCGAAAATTGAATCAATAAAAGCTTTATTTTGTTTATTTGTTTTGTTTCGTTTTTTTCCAAATTTGCATGCAACTCCATTGGTTTTTTAAAAAATTATCAAAACTAAATAATAAATTAATAAGTGTGCATAAAAAATAATTTTCCTATATTGATATTTAAATATGCTGATATCAAAAATAATTTTGTGTTAAAGTCCTATTTTAATAAATACATTTTAAAATAAATTAAACTTTATTCGATTGAAGGCGTCAAGCATTTTCTTTAGTGAGCTCTTGTTTTCTTTTTTACAATATATTTTTAGGTTAAAACTACGAACTTTAGCCCAATGTAATAACATGCAAACGAAAATGAAGATTTTTTTTGTTCATCAAAGGAAATAATATCTTAAACTAAACCTTGCCCCTTTAAAAGAAATGAAGTTCAGAAGAAAGTTATGATTTGATCCGGGACTTAAGCTTGTTTTGGGATCGGTAACCAGGATTCGCAATGCGCTTCTTTGCCTAACCACTGACCGGGGTCGCTAAACGCTTTTTTTTAGTCCAGAGTTGAAAACACGTCAAAAATTTTCTCGGTTCCACTTTTTTTTCCCACAGCTATAGGCGACCGCCAGCCAAAAATATTTTACCCGCAGAATGTTCTGGCTTCCATCTCAAGTTTTTTTACAGGGGCAGAATGTTTTTGAAGCCGCCATTCGGAAGGCGGAAGGCGGAAGCCACTGGTGGACGCACTCAGATGACGATTTAGAGCCAAAATGATTCGGAGACCACCTCCAGTGGTTTCTGCCTCTCAACTTCAACCTCCCAACATAATGGAGGCGGTATTTCTCCTTCCCGCCGCCTCACAGTGAGTCAAAATCCAAAAAAACTGGCAAAAAAATCCCCAAAAAAAACAATTGCTAGGAACTAATAAATTAAGTTATAATGTAACCAATACCACCAGGAAACTGGAAATAATTGCTTTTTGGTTAATTTTTAAGGATTCATCAATTTTAGGACCTTTTCCTGAGACATATTATTTAATTTATTTTTTATTGCGAAAATCGCGCACAAAATGTTTGCTTTAGTGTCACTATTAAGGTTGATGCGGGTAAAAACAGTTCAAAATTTAATTTTAAGGTCTGTATTTAAGATATTTGGGAACTATAAATAATATTTTTAGTACTGCATTTTGATTTTAAATTGTCATTGCTAAGATCTTAAAAAAAGTGCCCAATATTATTTTTTTTTTATTTCTTTAATCATGAGTTTGGTTGAAAAACTAAGAGATTCCACCAGATTTTATGGTAGTTTTAACACTTTCCCATTGATATGTATATATGAAAGAACATAAAAAAAATCAGTTGCCCGAACTTGCCCCAATTCAATATGCAACCTTTTAAAAAAAGTCAAATGTAAAATTTCATGTTTATTATTTTTCACACATTTTTCACACAACATTAGAGAGGTAATTTGTCAAAACTCAAAACCCAGCATTCAAAAACTCATGCTCAAACAAATCATTTTAAATATCAAACCTCATAAACCAAAAGTTCCATAATCTGACTGCCTACTGCCTAAATTAAACGTTAGAAACTTTCATAAAAAATAACGAATAATAGTTCATTGCTTACATTCATCATGAAAATACATTTAGTTCCTAACATTCAAGAGTTAGGAATTAATCATAATAATGTACTTGAGACTCTTCTACTTGAGTTTAGTAGATTGGAGGGTGTGACCATGGAAGTATTGATGAATCTGAAATGATAAATCTCAAGAAAACTCTAACAATACATAATTGTAAATTCAAATCTAAATTTTTGAAACATTCAAGAACCTTCTCAAGACTTCTGGAACATGAGTGAACCTGGTTAATTAAAGAAAAAAAACAGTTGACAGAAAAGACGTTGCTGCAGGTCCAGGTAGAAAGAACAAGGACTGGAAAGATCT
>QPEY01000217.1:99592-110896 GCA_014706445.1 Hydra viridissima | reverse complement strand
ATATACTAATTCATAACATGTTATGAACTCATGATATATACTCAAAAAATTAGAAAATCTTCTTGTCGGACTTTTTTAGTCACCGCTTTATTATAAACGTTTAGAGAAATCCCGCGGGATCTGAACGGCACAATTTTACGTCACCCTCAGATAAACGAAACAAACCCGAAATTTACGGAGACTGGCCTTAAACTACCTGAGCAAGCACACAACGTTGAAATAACGTTGATCGACGTTGATCAACGTTATTTCAACGTTGTTTCAACGTTGTGTGCTTGCGGGCACGGTTTTTTTTTTTTTTAAATTAAAATTTACGATCAGATGTCTTAAAGTGTGAAATAATTAAGGATGGAAAAAAAAATTGGTTTCGTATATTTGTTGAGGCGAGAAATTCAATAAAAAGCGATCAGGTTAATAATGCATCAAATTACAATAAAATATTTTTTTTCTTTTATAAATAAAACATTTCCTTAAAAACTTTCTGTCGGTAATTTACATCCTAAAAAAAGTGCAAACGAAATTATTAATCTTTTTGTAAATTGGTAATATTTTGTATTCTTATTATTCCTCAAAGTCCGGTGTTTCTTGCTTATTCGTCACACAGCTGCGCTCAAAGGTATCTAGATTTTGTTATATTGCGATATGCAGCTACGTAATTAAACCTCAATTTTAAATTTTAACGCTTTTCAAAATTAACTTTTAGACGGATGTCAATTGATTATGACACATTGAAAGAAGATTTAGCGCATGCGTCTCTCGAGAATCTACATGAAATAAAAATATACTTTTTTGATGCTTGCACAAATCAATTTTTTTTAAAAATGATTCTCTGTAACGTATGGAATAAGACATTCGTGTTAATATTTTTTTCTTCGAAACAAAAAAAAAGGAACTTTTTCAATGTGAATTTTATACATTTTAAGCAGTTGAAACCTTTTTGTAATACGCTCTCGGTTAACCTCTTCTTTTTTTACATAAAATTAGTTCGTCAATAAATATTTGTAAACAACTCGATAATTTGTTAGACTTGGTAATAAACTTTACTAAAACGGTAAGAGCTATGCGGACAGGAGCCATATCTTGACATTTCGTATCTTGGATGACGTTAGATGCCACCTGGTTATAAAACAGTAAACGAAAAACCAAAACGGCAAATAAAAAATTGTCACAAAAATTGCTTATGTTAACATTTATTTTGATGCTTATAACCTCAAAATCTCAAGGAAATGTCATCATGGGGCTAAAGTGGCCATTGTTTGCAACTTTATGCAAACTTTTACAGAAAATGATCAAACTAACATTTATTAATTAAATAGTTATGAAAAACAATTGGTTTGAATGAAAATAGGATGAAAATCAATTTAAATTCTCATGCGCCTAAATAAATTTTTTTTTACAATAGCTTTCCTTGTTATTTTTTAAAGCTGATTGAACTGAATAAATAAGAAAAGTAAGAAACTTGCAAACTTGTTGGTGACAAGTAGCTGCAGAGAAATACTTTTGCTGTTATGCAAACAAAAAAAGTATGTATTTGTGTGATTATTTTTTTACGTTGTTTTGAAAAAAAGCATTAATTAACAGTCCAGAAACCAACAAACGCTTTTATAAAAAAAAGAATTAAGCAGGTGTCAAAACAATGATAACGAAATGTTGTACCCTCTTTTTTATTTATTCGCGAGTGAACTTCATGATCACATGATCAACTGAGGGCCCGTTAGATGCCCGAGCGCAGCAAATCCATCTGAGTGGATAAAATCTTTTTTTTTTGCGGAACAGTTAAATTACTTTATTGAACAAGACAAATATTCAACCGATGAACTTCTTTGGAAGTTGAGACAAATTCTGTGCAACCAAGGAAACTAAGTTTATTGGTTTATCTCAAAATAAGAGACGTAAATAAAATTTGTAAATTAAAATGAAAAAGATAACATTAATATTTAAACATGAATACTGTTCGTCAGCCATTTTAGCTCCATGTACTGGAATGTAAGTTGTCCAGCCGCTTTTCGTTTAGCATTATTAAAGCTCTAATTGTTTCTGAACGTTACATATTTGCTGTTGAACCCGGCAATCATCCTGCAACCATGTTTCCTTTTCCTCTGCATGGCAACCAAAAGCTGCAGCCACTGGACAAGTATACGACATTTAAAAGGTATTACAATTATTTATAAGGTGGTTGGTCGTGGATCGCATCCGCAACTAATGACGATTTTAATTACTTATAGGATGGTTGGTCGCTATCGCGGATCGCATCCGCGGCTTATGACAATTTTTGTATTTCAGAAATATCAAAAATCGTTAATATCCAATTTCAATATCCTGTGCATTTTTTAAATATTAAAGCTGGATTTGATTTCCAGAATGGTATTATTTAATTTGAATCTTTTTTTCGGTGACGAATTTTTTGCAGCTGACGAAGCTGATCATTTTGAACCAATCATTGAAAAATGAATAAGTAAGAGAAAAGTTAAAGATGAAAGAGGCAAAAAAAAATGTTCGAGAATAATAAAGATGTGAACAATTGAAAACAAGACTTTCGATTTGTCTGTGTAATAAATTACTTTGAATAAATATACTGATATGTTTTTTACTTGCGGGACATTCTTAGTTACATTTCAAAGACGAATAAAGAGACAGGGTTAAACTTTAATTCTTGGAATTGCTGCCATTATTGAAGAGATGTATCTTTATTGCCGAATGTTGTAGAGCATAATTGAATTTTTTGATGTTAATTAATATCAATTTTTTTTCATTACAGCTTTGCTATTTTTAAAAGTACTTTTAAAAAATAATAAAGTTGTAATAAGCTAAATGTGAAATTGTTTGCATGAAATTTGAACGTCTACAATCTTTATTGTTTATATGTCAAAAACCTCAAAGCTAATTTTATAACAAGAGATCTGATCCTTTGAAGAAAGAGTAAGTAATAAGAAAGAGTCCCATGAAGCTAGCATACTCCGTTTTTTTATAAAGAGATGATTTATCTTCCGTTTTGAGCATCTGTTCCGATTAATAATCATGAATATTGTACTATATTGAAATATATTGCACATTATAATTATAGTATATTGCACATTATTGCATTGTTAAACAATTTTACACAAAAACATACAGCATTGCATAATATCATTTCACTTTCTATGAAAACAAGCTGAAAGATAAGAACTTTTTAATTTGGGTTTTGACAAATGCTTATTCATTTTTATAGGATTATATAGTTAGGACTTTATCAAAAATATTTTTTTGATCGCCAGACAAGTTGATATTTGACGATCTGTTAAACGAAAAACTTTTTTGAACGAGTTTCTCCCTCAAGCAAAGTGCGAATTACTATAGTATTATGAAATTTATCGTTTGTTAAAAAAGTATGAGAAACTCAATAGGTATAATTGCAAATTAAGTAAAAATTTTTGTATTTAATTCTTTTACTAAAATAACTTTAAATTATATTTCAACATTTTTAATATCTCGTATAAACAGTTCTGTACCAGCCCACAGATTCCCTCCCCTTCTTCTAACAGGTATGCTTGCCTTCTTCATTCTTTATTTACGTTTTGTTTTACATTTATTCTTGTAGGGGTTTCCCCAGCCAAGGACATTTTTATTAAAATGGGTTACTTATAATTTTAACAACATACTGGCTAAAAATTAAAATTGAAATTAAATCAAATTGATCCGATAAAAGTTTTACCGGATGACCGTTTGATTATGATGACCCATCTTACATGATGAACCGTTTGCTTACATAATTTACTTACGTCATTTCTGAGCCGAGTATTAACTTATTTAATTTGTAACCCGGGGTCGATTGCACCAACTCATTAAAAATGCGTGGTTAAATGAGTTTTTGTAAATTAATCTTTTTGTGACTTTATCCCAGTTATTGTTAAGAATAAATAATTTGATTTGGTATTTTAAAGTGAATTAACACAAAGTTAAGGAAAATAATTTAAATTTCTAATGTAGAAATTGTAACGGTAATTTCGTGTACTTTTACATCAAATTTGTTTACTACTTTCAAATTTCCTTAAAAAAACTTCTAACTCTTTCTTCACTCAGTTGTCTTCACTCCTGCAGCGAAGCGGGGTAAATATAGTTTANGTTCGAGAATAATAAAGATGTGAACAATTGAAAACAAGAATTTCGATTTGTCTGTGTAATAAATTACTTTGAATAAATATACTGATATGTTTTTTACTTGCGGGACATTCTTAGTTACATTTCAAAGACGAATAAAGAGACAGGATTAAACTTTAATTCTTGGAATTGCTGCCATTATTGAAGAGATGTATCTTTATTGCCGAATGTTGTAGAGCATAATTGAATTTTCTGATCAACACTTCTAACTGCTGATCTGAAGCTTGAAAATATAAGTTGATGTTAATTAATATCAAATTTTTTTCATTACAGCTTTGCTATTTTTAAAAGTACTTTTAAAAAATAATAAAGTTGTAATAAGCTAAATGTGAAATTATTTGCATGAAATTTGAACGTCTACAATCTTTATTGTTTATATGTCATAAACCTCAAAGCTGATTTTATAAAAAGAAATCTGATCCTTTGAAGAAAGAGTAAGTAATAAAAAAGAGTCCCATGAAGCTAGCACATTCTATTTTTTTATAAAGAGATGATTTATCTTCCGTTTTGAGCATCTGTTCCGATTAATAATCATTAACATTGTACTATATCGAGATATATTGCACACTATTGCATTGTTAAACAATTTTACACAATAACATACAGCATTGCATAATATCATTTCACTTTCTATGAAAACAAGCTGAAAGATAAGAACTTTTTAATTTGGGTTTTGACAAATGCTTGTTAACTTTTATAGGAATATATAGTTAGGACTTTATCAAAAATATTTTTTTGATCGCCAGACAAGTTGATATTTGACGATCTGTTAAATGAAAAACTTTTTTGAACGAGTTCCTCCCTCAAGCAAAGTGCGAATTACTGTAGTATTATGAAATTTATCGTTTGTTAAAAAAGTATGAGAAACTCAATAGGTATAATTGCAAATTAAGTAAAATTTTCGTATTTAATTCTTTTACTAAAATTACTTTAAATTATATTCCAACATTTTTAATATCTCGTATAAACAGTTCTGTACCAGCCCACAGATTCTCTCCCCTTCTAACAGGTATGCTTGCCCTTCTTCCCACCCTCCCCTAAAGAACTTATTTTGGGCCCAGTAAAAAACGTCAACGGTATAAAGTTATTTGAATCAATTAAGTTTACAAAAATCCTATATTTTAAAAATTACTAAATGACAAACATTATTTAACGCGTCTTCATTGATTGTCATTCTTCTTCATTCTTTATTTACGTTTTGTTTTACATTTATTCTTGTTGAGGTTTCCCAGCCGAGGACATTTTCATTAAAATGGGTTACTTGTAATTTTAGCAACATACTGGCTAAAAATTAAAATTGAAATTGAACCAAGTTGATCCGATAAAAGTTTTACCGGATGACCGTTTGATTATGATGACCCATCTTACATGATGACCCATTTGCTTACATAATTTACTTACGTCATTTCTGAGCCGAGTTTTTTATTGACTTATTTAATTTGTAACCCGGGGTCGATTGCACCAACTCATTAAAAATGTGTGGTAAAATGAGTTTGTCAATTAATCTTTTTGTGACTTTATCCCAGTTATTGTTAAGAATAAATAATTTGATTTGGTACTTTAAAGTGAATAAACACAAAGTTAAGGAAAATAATTTAAATTTCTCATGTAGAAATTGTAACGGTAATTTCGTGTACTTTTACATCAAATTTGTTTACTACTTTCAGATTTCCTTAAAAAAACTTCTAACTCTTTCTTCACTCAGTTGTCTTCACTCCTGCAGCGAGGCGGGGTAAATATAGTTTAATATTTTTGCTTGAATAATCTCTACGGTGGTGGAAATGAAACTATCTGAAAGTAACGTTACGAAACGTAAAAGAAAACTAAATTCGAAATATAGCAAAATTCGAAATGTATAAAAAAGGAAAGAAAAGCCAGATACGAAAGATAAGTAAAAGTAATAATGATTGATAAGTGTGAAGCTAATTAAATGCTCGTTTTTAATTCAATAGAATAAAATGCTTCGTCCTACAAAACAAGCTATTGGTTACCAGACTACCCTGTTCGAAAGCTGCAAGCATTTTTTGAATTATTTTAAATTCGAGAATTTCGTATCAATATTTGGAAACATATTCTGATATATGTAGCAAACGCATTTTAATCATAAACCCCCTTAAATAGACTAAGATTCCTCTTAAGGAAACATAATTATAATAATAGATATTTATATAAATGCATATGCACTCCATCGATAGATATACTGTATGTATATATATATATATATATATATATACAGATTGATAATGGTGAAGTAAATATATTTGATATGATAAATAGATATAGGGAATATATGATAATTATAATTTATATTACAATGTTGCACGTTTTAAAAACTTAATCTTATACACGCATAGCTGTTTAATTCATATTTATCATCCTCTTTCGTAAAAAATCTCTACTTAACAAATAACCGTTCAGTTAAAAAAAATTATAAATAATTTAGGATGTTTTATTTTAAAAAGCAGATGGCCACAACGTTATATAAAGAAGAGAGCTAAATATTTAAACTGAATAAAATAGACCTAAAATATTAATGATTCAATGCAGCGCCCTCCATCTTCATCCTCCATCTTTCTGAAAAGCAAAGAAGCATTTTAAATATCATGTTTGTTTTTTTTCTTTCGTAAGACCGAAAATTTGGCGATTCAAAGTAATTTTTTTATGTAAATTACCTTCTTAGATTTTGACACATAATTTTTTCATCGGGAGTTTTTTTCCTTATAGTAAATTTCGATGTAATAGAAAGTTTGAAATGCAGCCGGTCATTTAATTTTTTAGTTTGTGTTGAGTGCTGTTGCAACAATCTTTCTTACAAACATACTATATAGATGTAAATGACGCTTTAAAAATTTGCACGTTTGCGAAGTAATGAGAAAGAGTTTTAAAACGAGTTTCGCTCTTTATTTAGAAATTTTCATAAATCTCAGAGGCTGGGAAAATAAAACCATGGAGCACGTTGAGAAAATACTTTGCATCGCAGCTTTTGTTCAGTGAAATTACTTTCAACTTTGAAAGGTGAGTAGCCTACGCTAAACATATTTATAGAAAAAAAAAATTATTTTCAAACCCTAACAGTATATTTTTTATTCACTCAAAAGTTAAAACCGGTAAATTTTAACTTTAATTGTTAAAGTCTTGTATTTGTTCAGAAAAGTTTTTAGAATCGAAATAGTTGTATCGTCAAAGCAGAAAGTAAAAAACTGTATTATTGAGAATTAAGACTAAAGCGAAAGAAACTTTTTTTTAAGAATTTAGAATCTTAAAATGTATGGTAACAAAACACACACGAAAAACATTTGTCATCGAAAATGATTTCATTATCTCGTCATTGGCTGCTTAAAACATTTAGTGCAGATGACAAGCGTTTCTTGTTTAGGATTAGGGCAAGGATTTAAAAATACGAAGGAACTTTTGGAATAGAAAATAGGAAACAAAACTCAACAAGAACGAAATTACAAAAATCTCACCAAAAGTTTTAAAACGTTCTTCTTTAATGTTTTAAATGGATGATGGCTGACGAGCATAACACAAAAAATAGCCTTTTAAATAAAATTATCAAAGTATCATAAAGCTGATCATTTTATTTTTGTACTCTTCACTTATCATCGCAGTGAGCTGAGCATTCATGCTAGCAATACAAACTATCTTTTTAAACCGTTTTGTTTGTTTGCCATGGAGATGTTATTTCTAATTTTGATGTGCTCATTAAAACTTTTATTTTTATTATGCTCATTAAATTATCATACTTTGATCATCATAATACTTTGATCATCATACTTTGCTTAACATTTTTCTCTATTTTTATGTTTAATTTTAAAGACTCGAGTTTGTATGTTTGAGATTTGAAAAATAAGAATATAAAAAATGTTAGAAATGTTAAAGTTAACATTTTTAACATTTTATTCTTTTTTCATGAAACTTTTATTAACTCAAATAACTTAATTTTTATTGACTTTCTTTACATCGAATCCCATTAACTCTTCTCTCTGGATCATAAATATTGAATCCAGTGTAGTGAGTTGTATCCAGTGTAGTGAGAAAGAGACAAATATTGATAATGTTTAGTGTAATATATGTTTAATGAGTTTCGTAGATTGAAATTAAATTATTTTTATTTAGATTTTAAATAAAAATGAGGATAGTAAATTATTTTCTCTTTCAGTTGTAAAATGGAAGATCTAAGTTATGAGACTTTGCCAGTTTTACATGCAGAAAATGATAGACACATCGATGTTAAACAGAACAACAGGTATATTATGCAGAACAGCAGGCACGGTACACAGAGTTTCAGAGACACTACTCAGCATGCTAAAACACATAATAACACTGAATCCCAAGATATTTTCATCAAGTTAGATTTGAGTAATCAGAAAAGCTGTGTGATCGAGATAGAAAGTAAAAACTGTATCCTCGAAGAAGAAAGTAAAGACTGTATTATCGAGATAGAATGTAACAATTCGAAAAAAAATATATTAGATTCGAAAGAAAATATTTCAGAGACTGTAGTACAAGATGTTATTAAAGATGATTTACCAGAAAATCAACCATTGACGCAGGAGAATGAGACCAGAGAAAAAACTCAACCAACAAGTTTGTTGCGAGAATTCGGGAAGATAAACTCTTTTGACTCTGTTTCCCTTAACGAACCGTGTTGCAGAATATGTCAATGTGACACTACAGAAGACAAGCTTATAAGCCCATGCGATTGTTGCGGATCAGTAAAATGGGTACATCAAAGTTGTCTTGTACAATGGATGAAAAGTTCTTTCAAAGAGTCATGTGAACTGTGCATGAAAGACATAAATATCATAAAACGAAGAAAGTCATTTTCTAAGGTAATTTTTTTTTTTAAATCTTTTAAAATTTTTAGCTAATAAATAAAAAAGTATAAAGTTAAATAAATAATAAAATGTAAAAGTTAAATAAATAATATAAAAGTTATTCGGGGAGACCAGTTCTTTAAGATCTTCACATTATGCAGAGGACTTGTGTAGCGTCTTTGTGTCGCTGATTTACGTCTATGTAAAATGAAGCAACCATTTATAATTCTCAGAAAGAAAAATTGACTGCTGGGCGCAAACCTCTTGATAAGAAAATAATAGTTTGAAATGTAAGGGCTTGATTTACGGGAGTTAGTTATCAAGTTAATAGAAATTTTGTTCGGACCAATTAATAATATTCAAATAATAGAAAGTTGAAGTTGAAGTAAAAGTTTCAATTGAAAATTTTCTCATGTGGAGACGTAAATATCATTAAAAAAGCATTCACCACTTATTCATAATGCCAAGAGTAATATGACACTTTACTCATAAAATCTCAAGCATTTTCATCAAAGTTTCTTTGCCCAAAAACTTAAAGTTTTAAAGGAAAACTTTCCTTTGTAGAATATAAAAAAATTTTGAAGTGGCGAGACTAAAGTTTCATACATATGATTTAAAAAAATTTCAAAGCGAAAAATGAGTGATTTAACGCCCATATAAAATTACTTTCAACATACGAATCACGTTATATTTTTACGCTTATTAGATTTTTCTTTCTTTTGTTTTTAGTGGCAATTACCTACACAGAGACCTACCCCTGTTTTATGGGTGTTGGTGTTTATAAGTGCTATTGCCTTAAATCTTGCTTCTGTTGTGAAAGACGCATCACGACGATGTTCATCAACTCCTTGTTTGGTTTTTTATGCAGTTGGTTGCATCGGTGTCATTTTGGGTACGCTTTTTGTGGTTTATTGGAGCAAACGTGCACGAAATTTTGTCAACCGATGGATGGAGCAAAATGAAGAATGGGTCGTCCTAATTGATGATGAAAAAAAAAATAAACGTGAAGTCACAAAAGTTTCAAGCGAAAACACTTGAACAATTTTATTAAAAATTTATAGATATAAAATGATTATATACTTCATTCAAAACCATAGTTCGTTAGTTTTAAACGTGTTTTTCAGTTAAATTGCATAATGCCGTGCTATGATTTCTTATTTAATATTCATTGAACGATTTCTTTACTTGTCATATCAACTTTTTTCCGTTAATGTAATCAGTACTCTTACACCGAATTGATTTATTCGGTGTAGAAATATTTTCGCCAGGAATTAGTTTCCTAAACTTTTTTTTTAGGAAGAACTGCAAAATTTCTAGGTTGTCAATAAATAGAGGTATATTTAAAGCGTAATTGAAACACACAATTATTGAAAACTCCTTCAGTTATGCAAAATGGCAGTATTCTATTTTTAACTCAGCTGAGTAATTTAGATGATGACCATGTTTATAAATTTTTTAAAAAATATATTATTTTCTGACCATAGCACTATTGCATAAATGCCAAAAAAAACATAACTATTTCAAATTTTTTTTATTCGGGGTGAAAAACGCTTTTATTTGTACTATTTACTTATTTATTTATTTTAGTAGTACAAACAGAGACGTTTTATGGAATGTTTTATACCACCTCAATTACATCAAAAGAACAAAATAATATTTAACTTTGTTTCTTAAATATACTTGTAATGAGTTAAATTTTAAAAAGGGATTTATTTCCCCCACCTCAACTTCCTCCCCTCCCTCAAATTTCTTAACTGCATAAACAAGTGCTAACAATTTTTTAACATAACTAACATTTATTTTACAAGACATAATAGCTGTTCTAGTTATAGCCATTAAAAAAGCCTGTTTTAAATTACGTATTTATAAGAAACTGTTGAAAGACTGAACTTGTCTTGTTGTCGAAAATCTATATATTTATCATAAAATACACATTAAATGCGTCTGTGGAGCAAAATAATATTTTTATATCTATTTGTATTCAGAACAGAATTTCTAAGATAAATGAAACTTTTAAACTTTAAAACGAGACAATTTTTAGGAAGTAATTTGTTATCGTTTGTTATTCTTTTATTGTAGTTTATTAAGCAACTAAATTGGTTTAGAAATCTTAATTTGATAAGGTTTTTATAGATTAACAGCATTCATTTTTTTGTTAAAAAAATTAACTGCTAAAAAATGAGAACGAATTTGTTCCCGTATCATTATTATTTTGATTGAATTACTTTTATAGGTTAGTTGCTGTTCGTTTTATATATATATATATATATATATATATATATATATATATATATATATATATATATATATATATATATATATATATATATACACACACACACTCTAT
>QPEY01000217.1:80478-98719 GCA_014706445.1 Hydra viridissima | reverse complement strand
TTTTATATATATATATATATATATATATATATATATATATATATATATATATATATATATATATATATATATATATATATATATACACACACACACTCTATGTCAAAAAAGCTTTTATCCACCTATCCTGCATAATTTTCTAGTGTAATGACTTTTTGTTCAGCGAAGATATAAGCATAACTTCAACAAAACAAAACTAATCGAATATTCAAGAAATATTGTACAAAGAGATTTTTTGAGGTGATTAACAACAACAAAAAAAAAATACAGTTTTTGTGTCAAAAAAATTTCCATCACTTCCCTGCACTTTCACCTCAATTTATTAATTATTCAGTGTTAAGTAACGTTTTTTTTATTTTACTCTGTTATGTTTTTATACAACTAGATTTAGTTAGATTTATGTATCATTTTTGTTTAACATTTTTATTTTTTATTTTTTATTTTTGTTAGATTAACAGATTAAATTAATGTTAGACTATGGAAGGAGAGAAAATCACAGCAAAATATAGAAGAAATTGTAAAGAAATCAAGTACAACTGTGCAGTTCATTATCAAGAAATACCGAACTACTGAAAAATTGTTGATAGGCCACGTATAGGACGTCTGAGGAAAATTGAATCATTGCATCGTCGATATTTTCTACAAATAATCATCCAGAATCCTAAAACAAGTGCTCTAAAACTTGCGGCATGATAATGCTACAAAATAATTACAATTTCAAAAAGTTTCCTGAAACTGCAAGAATGACCTTAAAAGGAGCTGGATATAATGGCAGAGTACCATTGAAGAAGCCCTACATCAGCAAAGTCAATAAAGCCAAACCTCTACACTTTGCAAAGCTTCACATTAGTGAACCACAAACACTTTTAGAAATCGGTCTTTTTCAGTGATGAGTCAAAGTTTAATGTGTTTTCATCGAATCGAGTTTTTTTTTTGTACAAAAATGTACATCTTTCATTTCAAAATGCTACAATTTTTTTGTTTTTCATAGCCTTAAAAAGTCTTTTTGTGCAATTTCCCTTGAATGTTTCATTGGTATCCTTGAATGTTTGATTGATATCATTTAGCTGAAACTTTTCTCATATCATTACTGAATAAAAAGTCATCACAGTTGAAAAATGTGCAGTGGACTTTTTTGACAGTATATATGAATATTTGAAATATTTTTCTAACACAACGAAATCTATGATTTTTTTTTTTTTTTTCTTAATACTTTCATCAGAAAATTTGATTCAAAAGAAACTATGTGTTTAATCCGTTATAATTACGAATTTTAAATAATTCAAAACAAGTTTGATACTTTTCATACTTTCATTTGATTCAAAAGAAACTATGTGTTTGATCCGTTATAATTACGAATTTTAAATAATTCAAAACAAGTTTGATACTTTTTCTCAGATAATTAGACTTCCCAAAAATAATAACATGCGCCGGAGTTTTTTTCGTATCGCTAAGATTTGGATATTACAATGACATGTAACAAGCACCTGAAGTGAAATTGAGAATATTTTTAAAAGCAATTATGCTGAGCCGAAATTTTTTTGCTATAAAAATCATTAAGGGTCACTTTCTTTTTTGGGCAGAAGAAATATTTTCTTAAAAATGTCGAGGTTTTATGAAGAACAGCAAAAAAGCTCATACTATCCAGACCACAGGTTATAATAAGCATTTCAAACAAGTAGTAGATAAATACCCCAAAAATAACAATCAAAAAAAACCAACCTAAAATAAAATCCAAAACGATACATTTAATAGCGGAGTAACTGGAGAAAAATGGCAAGCATTTTAGTAACTAATCTTGTAAAATAGTTTGTTTTTATATGTAAATGCTAAAAGCAATATTTTATTTGCAGTTGCATCACACATAGAGATTTCTGATTACTTGTTTAATTATATAAAATAAAATATTTATTGCAACATAATAATAGAGGATATTTTGTAACATATACTGAGATAACACAGTCTCTTTACTGAGATAACACAGTCTCTTTACTGAGATAACATAGTCTCTTTATGCAGATGCTAAAAAAAACATTTTATTTGGAATTGACGTTCACAAAAACAGTTTTCAGATTACGCTTTTCAGAACATGCTTCAAAATGAAATATACGAATTGGTTCCATGGCACTTCAGACTTATTGTAAAAAATTAAACATAAAATGCAAAATATTTGATCCATTCTGTTATTTTCATTTTTAAATTCATATGTTAAAAACAGCCTAAAATGGAAATTAGACCAGTAATTCAAATTGTAAAGATTTATGCTACAGCAATTTAATGATATTATAAACCATGTTTTTATAGAATTTTGAACCCATATCCTGTGAATATTTTCTACAACAATCTTCTACTTTCAATCTACAATCAACAAGATCGTCTATTTTTTAAAAAATATTTCTTTTTGAAGTACGACGTATGATGTCCTATTAAATATTTGCATACTCAATCATTTATATATGTATGAATAAATATTTATATCTATAGTTACATGGATAGCTTTTTTATTGCCTATTCATATTATTCATATATTTTTCATATTGCCTACTCCTATAGCTGGATTGATTGATATATTTATCAATCTATCAATCAATACAGCTAGAATACCCTGCGCAAAGTGCTGGGTATTTCATAATGAAATGGGACATTTTATGAAGGTTTGTTCAATGAAAAAAAATTTTTTTTCTTTTTTTTTTCATTCCTAGACCATTGACTTTAGGAGAATACTCGATTTGTTGGCGCTTTGTCGCCCGGCATTTACTCTTTTCTTGACATCTTTCTGGCTTGGGTTCTAATAGTGGCTACTCTTGATGGTCCACCACCAAAAGAGGGTTAAACAATAAATTCATTATCAGAGTCAGAGTTTGCATCAACAGCTGTAGCTGTTAATACTTCTTTCACCCTAGCTTTACTTGGTTCTAGTCTCTCAAAGCTGGTCTTATGATTGGTCCAAAGATAGCCTCTCATCCCCTGCTGTGCTCCCACTAAGCACCTTGTAATCCTCACCACACTCAATGTAGCTAGCCCTGTTCTCATTAATCTTGGTGAAGTAATCCCAAATTAAGGGCACTTTTGGTTTCTGGAAGCGAAAAATAATTTAATACATCATACATCGTTTATCGTACATCTAACAATCTATCTATAAATCTATCTATATATACTATAAAATCAATAAATCTATCTATAAATACTGTAAAAATGAATGTCTATCCGTTTGTTTGTATTTTATGCAAATCCACACCTGTGGACTAATCTGCACTAAACTTAGCACTAGGGGATATTTTAACTCAAGGCAAGTTTTAGACCTGCTTCTGACCACCCCAGGCTCAATGTTCAGGGTGCTTATGGCCAGAACCAAGTTCCAACCCTTCTGACCATTCTTTGGCCCGCGGCGAGGAGGTGAAGATGAAGTGTGGCAACTCTGTGGGGATTGTTCCAAAAGAGCTAAAACTTTGCACATAGTGGTAATTTCACTCCCTGAATTCAATGGTGATATTCCTTTCCTGATCATGAAAATCCCTAAGTCAGTGGTCCAGTCCTGCAGGACGACAAGTTTTTGAATAAAAGAAAAGAAATATTTAAACAAAAAAGCTTGCATGCCTAAAAAAAAAAAAGAAAATGACGAACGAAGTTGTCACTGCAATCATGCAGTGGATAACAAATTGATAAAACATTCGATGAAGAAAAACGTCATCTGGATGGAATATCATTCACGTATGATCTGTGGACAAACAAGATTACCAACGCAACATACACTCCTATGACTGCGCACTACATTCGGATTTTCAAATGAGTGGTCATCTTACGACAATTTGCTGGCAAACACTCAACGGAAGAAATCGCAAAAAGATTGGATGGTTTTACTAAAGCCCTAAACTTGGGACTAAATATACGTACAACAATAACGTGATGGTGGAGCAAACATGAAGAAAGCTAGAAAGGATTGTGTTATAAATGATATGTTCTGGTGTGTTGATCATAAGCTAAATTTGATAGTGCTAAATGCTGTATCGAAATGTTAGCTGTGGAGAGATTTGAGGAATAGGATGATAGGTGTGGTTGGCTTCATCAATCATTCTCAGAAGACAAAAAGTTTACTTATTGCCGAAGCATTAAAAATTCCAAATATCACATACCAAACTAGATTCAAGCTGCTCAACGAGATGGAGCAGTTAGCTCTAACAATTACAATCAATCGATGAGCTAATACCTGCCGTTAAAATTTTAGAAGAAAAAGATGTTTCACAAGATACCAGATGAAGAGGAGATTGAACAATTAAGGACAATTGTTGATCTTTTGAAAAAATCTGAAGAACTCTCCAATCTTACAAGTGCACAGAACGAGGTCTCAATTGTCCATGTCATTCCAAAACTCTTTGGTCTGGAAGACGAATTGCAGTCAATATTGCATGATCCATATGGCATAGGACAAAGGTACAACATGATCAAAGTATCCATGAAGGAAGCTGTTTTCAATATGTTTAGGGCCGAACTTAGGAACACCCCCTCACCCATCTCATCACAGTCCCTCATTGATGACACAAAAAAAGACACAATGACACAAACACAGTCACAAGAAATCACAAAAACTGGATAAGTAAGAAGGTTTTCCAAAAGTTCGAAGATCTTAACTTTTAGAAAAGTGGTAGATAATCCGGAATGGAGCACTTCTTTGATGACGGATATAAAGGCGGAGTTAGAAATCTACTTAACAACAACACAGAGTGCCAATAAAGGGGATATACTTTGTTACGGGAAGAACTAACCAGTTAAGAAACTCAAATTGCCAATGTTCTCCCGCTTCACCAGGAGAACATCGGCAATTCCAGCAGTTTCCTTCAGCTCTGAATGAGCGTTTTCCACAGCTCGAACTATATGTGGTGAAAGGAGAACAAATCTGTCAGCATCCAAAGTTGAAAAACTTGTTTATGTAAAAGAGAACGTAAGACTGATCAAGAAAATGAGTGATGTGCTTTATTTAGATTGATTTTCCAAAATAAAAATTGATATTTTCTTCTTTTCTTTTCTGTAATATTTCTTTGCCATTATTATAGCACAATAGAAAATAACAATAACGAAATAAAGTTTTAGATTTGATTTCTTGTGACTGTGTACAACCAGGTATCAAAAACCAATTCAGAAGGCTTTTGGTACTGGTTTCCACGTTTCCAACGCTCATTTCAGTTGTATCATGATATTCTAGACCTCTTCACTTAAAAATGGATTTTATTTATATAACATTGAATTGAAGTATTAAATTTATAAAGAGTTATTACTGCTAAATATTTAATAAAAATTGTATGATGCATATATATGCAGCTAAGAGTGCAATATATAGTTTATAAACAAACCAAGATGATTTGAGATGTCACAAACAGATGATTTGAGATGTCACAAACAGATGATTTGAGATGTCCTGAAGAATTACTGAAGAATTAAAATCTAAAAAACTGTGTTATCTGAGAGGTTGTCATCTGAGAGCGGTGATTCACCCCTCTCAGATAACAGCCTTAAATTTTTCCTACAAGAGGATTTTAATAGAAAAGTTTAATTTTCCTATATCTATTATAATATTTCAGAGTTTTATTGCGTTGTTATACTAACTTTTAAATTAAAATGAAGTTTAGTAAATCTGTGATTCTCATCTTGACAAAAAATTCTCAGAAAAACTTAAACCTTGTAATCAACAGAGCTACTTTTCCAATTAAATTTTGGAATCTTGTAATCTTCTGAGATATTATTTCTCAGGTCTATAAATGATTGATCAAGCATAATCAAATATTTATTTATCAAGGATTTATAGATATTTTTCTTTACAAAAATAAATTCTTCATTTCAATTTTCTTTTAAAGGATTATACTGATTGTTTATAGCAGATAAAAATTTTGAAGCAAAAGAAAATAACAATTTTTTAACTTGTATGAAATTTCTATTTGAGCAAAAATAAAAATACTTGCAAACGTGTATAAAATCAACCAAATAGTAATAACTAAATAAATTTTTTCATAAAGCCTTGAACGAGTTTTTCTAATTTAAAGAACATTTTGATTAATTTTTGGTAAAAACTCCTTTAAACCAAAATTACTCCTTTTTTTAAATAATTTAGCGGATCTGGTTTTTACATTTTCAATGTCAAAAGCAAGCAATGTGTTTTTTGTGCTCCTGCGTCGAACTACTCTGCTGAAAAAACTTGACTGATCGTAGTGAAGCAACGGCCTTCTTCTAGAGTAAAATAACTTAAGAAACGGAAATATCTTCTGAAAGTAGCATCGAAAAGTTTGGCTTAAGATGTATAAAATAATTGGGTTGCAAGCGCTACTTGCAAAAACGCAAATATTTGCAATTTGTTTAACAGTTCCACAGTAGTTCCAAGTTTTAAACGACGGTAAACTGAGAAGCAAAATTGTTATTGTGTTAAAAGGAAGGAAGCACAAAAGAAAAACAAGAAAAATGAGGAAAAACATTTTCATCAGCTTTCTTTGCTTATTGATCCACCTCATTTGCACTTCGCCCGACAAACTGTTTTGCAGAAGACATATATTTTTGTTCAAAACTGCTCTCACACGTAACCAGCAAACGAGAATTACAGCGGAGGGAAGGAAATAGAAAATGAAAATGCGAACGTAATAATAGGTCATCAAACCAATTTTGTTTTTCCATTTTGAATAACACATTTCTTTTATGAGCGTAACTTTATGCACTCCCAACTGGTAACTTAAAGGGAGACCAACAGTCAAGTAAGACACTACCCAAAGTAAAGATATCACAATGAGCCCAATTTTTACTCCAAACGAACTTTTCATTGAATAAATGATAACGCGGTACCTATCAATTGTAATTACTATCATAGAAAGTATAGATACAGCAGGTATGCAATCTGCTATCGGGATGAAATATTTGCAGACAAATTCTCCAAAAGGCCAAGATAAATACTGACTGACCATAAACATCGGCAAGATGAGCAGGAGTGTCACTAGGTCGGAAAATGCAAGATTAAGCAAATAGTAATTTTGAAGGTTGCGCAACTTTTTGTTTTGGATTACGGTTGTAATAATTAATCCGTTCCCAGTGACGCCGGTTATAAATATTATACTCTCAATGATGATCTGTATGACATCCCAGGAAGTAAGTTCCTTGCTGAAAGCCTGTTTAAAGGTTGAGTTAAGTGCTGACTTGTTGTTGGAAGAACTATTATCTGGAACGTTGAAAAGATACGAGAACTGGATTGATGAGGTTGATTGTTGAGTTGTTGTTAAAAAAGAAGAAGCCGTAGTAACTTTGAATCCGTTCACGTTGTTCTTCGAGGGAAGGGAAACCATAAGTGTTGCATACTTCCTTTAAATTAACCAAAAAATAAACGTTTAAATAAGTTTTGTCCGCTCGTTCAAATGTGAGTTTTGTTTACGTAACATTCACAAGAAGTTTGTTTTTTTTAATATATTTTCCTGAGATTTTCAAGCCCTTATGGATATCATCAAAGGGAATCTAAAAAAAATAGTATTATAGAAAGTTCGGCAATCGGTCACTTATTTATCAGTTTAAAGCGCGTTTTAAAAGTGAACTCGTTTTTCATTCAAATAATATATGAAACAACATAATTAATAAAGCGAAACAATATTACACCAATGAAACTTGCATAAATAACGCAAAATATTCATCTTTAGTCGCAATATAGTTAACAATATATCTGATGCATGCGTAATTTTTTTAAATCTTTATAAATTTTTTTTTTTTTAAATAGAAAAAAATTTTGTAAATTTACTTTTATTTACTAAGAAATATAAGTTTCTAGTTAAAAACAGAATTCTCAACTAAGCTAAGTAGTTTAGCTCATAAGAAGTAGAGAAAAGAAATTTGCCAAAATTAAATTATGTTAGAAACTATTACAAGAGTATTCATAATTCTTTTTATATAAAAAAAAAGCTTTTTATTTAAACATTCTCCTCTTTTTCTTCATGCTATCAGACAAATTTAATCAAATCCGAAATTTTAGGGCTGCCCAGTTTGCGGCCGGCGGTCCAGATATACAGTCAATAATTCAGTATATTGTTCTGTTTGCATTTATATTTCATTTTTTAAAAGATCATTCGTTATATTTTGAACTTATTAAAATTTTATGTTTAAGAAGCTTTTCGGCTGGTTGAACTTCAATCAATAATTCGGCAAAAAACTTGTAATTTACAAAAAAATGTTGGACGCCCCTATTTTAGAGGAATACTTTTGAAAATATTTCTTTTTAATAAATACTTCGTTTCGGAAGTTTTGAAAAGCCTTTTCCACGGGAAAAAGAAAAACACCAGAACTAAATGATGCGTACGACCATTATTATTTCGTATTTAAAAGGTACTAGAAGTTGTGGAGCTCGTGAAATAAATAGGTACTTGATTAAGTTACAGTATTGTAAAGAGAAAGAAAATATCTTGTAGCGCCATCTATACATGTTATAATTTGTAGTTGAACTTGTCGTTCTAGTTTTATGTATTTGATTATTAGTTACTTATACGTAGTTATCAACTCGTTTGCACTTCTATTGAGTAATCTAATGTAATTTAAGCTGCATTTAAAACTTCACTTTCAAACATAAGGTTTAAAAACAAAGGTTTAGAGAAATAGGGTGTATGGAAAGTGGTATAGAGTGTTTAGATGTATAGAGTGTACAGAAAGTTTAGAGGTATAGAGGTATAGAGTGAACTTAAATTGAATCTTCCAAATAACTTCTACCTGGATTTAGATAAAATCTAGATTAATGAATTTAAATAGAAAAATTCTTCTTTAGTAATAGTTTTCTGGTATTTTATTCTTTACAAATCTTCTTCAAACTTTGTAGTTATGAGTAGTAAGTATGGAAAGTTACTGATTGTAATAAGACATATGAAGACACTAAGCATGAACTAAACATTTGAGGAATTATAGGAATGGATATATTCGACGGCTATAAGCCAGAAGCGAAGAAAGGCTTAAACTTGATATGCTTAAACTCCTAGTTGCGGTATGTTCAAATCACCGAGTGCGTTATATTTAAGCACAATTACATTTAAACACAATTTATATTTAAAAAGGTGAGAAATGCTTGAACATTATCTTTAACACTAAACTTAAAGTTAAGTCTGGAGACATAGGTTAATACATTAATACAGGCCTATAGAATTTCATTTTGATGTTTGATTTTCGCGGATATTAAAAAAGTTTCACGACACGGCAAACAGCCGCTCAGTAAAAGTGAATATCAAGGACCAAATAAACCATCAAGAGTTCCTCAGATTTTTCATATTTTTCAGAAAATTCAGTGATTTTTTCAAAAACTACGTTTAACATTAAAACTGGCTGTGTTCAAAAAACTGTTAGTGACTGAAAAACAGGCTTTTCAGTTTTTATTAGAATTCATGAAGAAACTGGCAAAATATTTTTCACAGAAGGAAAATTGTTTCCACACCTACCGTGGAACAACGTCGTAGGTTTTCAAAAACCAACAGAAATTTCGCGAAAAGTAGTTACTTTTTATATTTATATTTTAGGTACAACTAACATGTCCATGCAGTTCGATTTGAACACAAAGAAACAGCAATACTTCGTTAGTTTTATGAATACTACGAATTTATTACGACCGCGCTTTTGATATTGCAACTAAAAGAGATATTTTTGTTACTTTTGTAATAAATATGACCTGTAATATTTATTACTTTTATATTATCATCCAGTAACTATTGATTGATCATAGTTGCTGCATAATTCTATTGGTTGTTGTAACTTAATTCTATTGGTTGTTGTAACTTTAAAATATGATTTGCTGTTTAATGTTATTAATTGATATTATCGTGTCACTCTTTCTCCGTGTGGCATTCTTATTTTTCTTTGTGAAATTGGTTGTTGAACAATGTTTGACAACAAATCTTAAGGTTAGTTTTCGTAAATCTGCCATCATCATCTCACTGCCGTTTGTGGTGAAAGTTTTAAATAGGTTTTTGTTTTAAATAGATTTTTGTAAAATATTGCGGGGCGATTTCGCAACTAAATGACGAAATAACCCCAAACTGCTGGACGCGCAATAACAAGGTAATAAAACAAAAATGGTTAGAGACTTTTTCCCAACAACTTTTTGACGAATCATCAGTCTCTTTAACGTATAATCGATTCTATCTCGTTTTTAACAATGTATGTGAAGAAATGGCTATGAAAAGAGGATTTATTGTAGATGCATTTGCTTATTGTGGTCAGTACCCTCTCTCCATAACAACACTGTTACACGAGTATAAAAAAGGTGAAACATTCCGAAATGAATTTCAGCAAAGGAGGAGATTTCCCACTACTGAGAAAAAATCATTCCATTTCCGAAAAAGGTTTCAAACCCAATTCACACAAAACTTTATTCCGCAAACATAACAAACGCTGAAAACTTAAAAAGCTGAAGGAAAAAGAAAAAAATAAGAAACTGAAAAATAGGAAATATCACTGGATGTGCTTTCCAATCCAATATGCAGAAAGACTAATTTGTCATGACTGCTTTACCCAAGTGGGACAAGGAATTCCACATCCCTGTACGAAATTAGAAAGGCAAAAGAATTTGACTACCATTTTAAAATCAACATCCACAAACACAAGGAAAAGTTCTGTCCAGTTCTATCAAAGATTTTAGCACAAATGACTCAGGGAACACCTTAGCTTTGAAAATTTTTGCTCCAAAGCAACTCACTGTCTCTTTCGGAAAGACTGAGGTTAAGAATTTTTTCTTTTCTTTAGATAAATTGAACAAACTTCAATTAAAACTATATGCTAGGTAAGTTTTTGTTGCTTAAAAATACTTGTAAAAATAATTTTGTTATGAGTTTAAAGCGAATTTTTGGAATAACTTCATTATGATTTCTAAGTAAACGCAACATGATTGAAGTTGCCCAATTTCTGAGAAGTGAAGCACGGCGGAAAAGTGTGAAATCTAGTTTCAATATTAAACTGATTGAGAACAATCAAATTATAGGAAAATTTTTCAATGGTGATAAACTCCCATTGCTAATAGAATTAAATGAAAGTAAAGAAGTAAGTAAACTATTACCAAAAAAAATATTTTTTGATATATAGATTGCAATCTGTATCATTCTTTTTGATTTTTTTATGGATGTATAGTTGGTGGAAACAGATACTCCTATTGTGTATTGCAATGACATTGAAGAGCTTATAGCAATGGTACTTCTTCACAGAAGTCAAGGAACAAATGATGTTGATATCAAATTAGGTGTAGATGGAGGGCACGGATTTCTTAAACTTACACTGTCAATCACCCTAAAACCAGAAGATAATAAAATTCCAGAGAAACTGAGAAAGTGTGACGGATATGAGTGCAAAGATTTTAAAGATTCAAGTGTCCACAAAACTATTATACAGGCCATTGTGCCTTCATTGAACAAAATATACCATAATTTACGGTTAATTTTGGATAAGTTAAACATTTATTCTTAGATTACATAAAATCTGAAGATCTAAAGGTTTTGCTTAAAATGGTTGGAAAACAAACTGCGACATCAAAATGGCTGGAAAACAAACTCCGATATCAAAGCACCTTTGTCCGTATTGCATGGCGTCATCACCTGACTTTCAAAAAGCTGACCATCATACTCTGGAATCTTTGTGTGAATTGTATAACCAATTGACGACAGATGGTGCAGATTTAAAAATGTTTTTAACCCCCATAAATTCAAAGGCGACAAAAGCAAAAAAACACTAGAACTTTTAAATATTTTTGTTCTACATATACTGTTAGTGTTGTAGAAAAGTTTTAAAGAGATTAAAAAAATTTATTTGAAAACAAGGAGTGTGGGTTATATTTTGTTAACCAATATTTGTCTAAGATAAACATCTGCAGAGTGTCCTACCAAGGGCTGCCTCTTTTGGAAGGCAACGCTTGCAATAAATTGCTTAAAAACATAGATAGCTTTGAACTATTTTTTCAGGGGTTTAGTCTTGGAGTTTCCGCTGCCAAATACATTAAGGTACTTAGAGATATTGAAAAAATAGTTTATGGTTGTTTTGGAAAATGATTAAACTCCACATATGTCAAAGATTTAAATTTAATTCCTTTGAAGGTTCACAGAGTTAAGCAACATACCATCGAATTTATCGACATGAAAGGTGGAGTCTTCAGTATGATAAATAACTTTTAATTTGATAAAAAACAATTCATAATATTATTAATTAAATACTTTATTTCAACAGTTGAATCGTAAAATTTGCATAAATTATGACGAATATCTATTAAATAAACTTGCATTTCTTTTGTACTTTTTGTATTCTATAGGCTTATATTACAGCACCGAACAAGCTCTCAAATCCATTTATCAGGATTTCAATCAGCTTTGGCAAATGAGAAAAGTTGGAAGCCCAAACCCAAACTATATAGAGGCGCTAAAAAACGCGCTTGTTGCTTACAACTACAAGCACTTTTAAAGTAGCTTTCTATTTGCAGGAATGTAGTTTGTAAACAGTAAAATATTAAACTTCTTATGAACAAACGTTTAGTATGATTTTGAAATGTAAAATATCAATCATAATCTAACCATTAAGACCATAACCATAATCTAACCATAAAGAAATTTTTTTTTGCTGTAATAATTGATTGTAGCAAACCCTACTCGACCCCTAATAGCCCTCACCGAGGGTATGGTTCCTAAAAAATCTTTTTAGTTTTTTGCTTGTTTTATATTAAGCTAGATTAAAATTCATCGACAGATTTCAAATTACATAAAAAAAAAGACTTTTCTTTGAAAAATCAAGACCATTTAAAGTTATTTTCGGGGGTAATTGGAGGTAATTTTAAGCTTTGCATGGTTATAAACCTTAAACAAAAAGAGATTTTTTGATGAAATTTGAAACCTGTTGATAAACTTTGATCTAGTTTATGATAGAACAAAAAAATATTTATGATTAAAGGAGACGTAGTTCTAGGAAGGGGGCAGTTAGGGGTCGGGGCGCGGTTGGTTTAGCTCCAATTACCCTAATTACATGCAAACCATCCTCATTCGACATCAGTATCAACATACTAGAAATTTGAGAATGCCTCATGCCTCTTAGTTCGCTATCTTGAACAACAAAATTCCTGGGCACTCCTCTAAAATAAGTGATTTCTCCCAGGCCCCCACTAAAAAAAGTTGTCGTTTATATTTTTTGAATGAAAAATGTTTTCTGATGATAATCAAAAAAAAAATTTTGGGGGATGTGTTGCAAAGTCTTAGAGCATGTTCCTATGCACCGTGAAGTTTTATTAGTGAACAAAAGAGAAAAAGAAGAAGAAATTTTTGAAAATCAGAAGAAGTAAAGAACTAAATAGAAATCAGAAGAAATATTGATTAAAGAAGAATAACCAGAAGTTTCAAATAAAGAAGAGATATTATGAAGAAGAACCAATAAGAGGAGTAATTAATAAAACAGCATCGAACACTACGAGTAGACTAAAAGAAAACTATTTGTATTTAATAAACGCAATGAATATAACAGTGCTAACCATTACATACTAATGAAACGTTTATTGAGTTTTATTGCATATCAGAATATACTGAGGATGGCAAACAAAACCTTAACCCTTTAACTATTAAAGGATTACTTGCCCATTCCTAACCAAATTATGCCCAAACCTTGCCCTTTCCTAACCAAGTAATCCCCACGCCTTCAACTATGTTCCCAACTTCCATATACCCTCCACATAACTCTAATCGCTTACCTCATCATCAAATCATCAATCAAATAACTAACAAACATCAAATAACTAATTTCATTAAAAATGCCGCCATCACACTTTGAAGAGACAAATTGATTTAAAATTAATATCAGTTCAAATGTAAAGCAATCAGTTATTCTTACTTTTAATATAAATCAATAATTAGACAATTGAAAAAAAAGTTGAAATTAGATAAATCTGCATTTAGAACTCTACAGATAGAGGGTAATGGGCGTAAAACGTTTCTTTTAGTGTCTCCCTTTCGCAAAATTTCTTTTCAAAAACTGTAAGTTTTTTTACTTAAGTTTAAGTGTTTGTACTTTGAATGAATGCATCAAATATAAAATATTTTCAACTTTAATATAAAATTTGACTTATCATTTCTTGCTTTAAATAAAAGAAAGTAAAGGAAATAGTCCAGAAAGATTTTTCAAACATTTTTCTTTCAAAGTTAAAAAAATTGTTTTCAAATTTTCAATCACAAACTCCATAACCGTTTCCTAAGATAAAGAATGCTAATATATGATATAACGGGTCCGCCATCTAACTTTTTTTTTTCAACTAGTGCTTATTTCGTGAATGGTAACACTTAGCTCAAGTCTGATTTGACAGATAATTAGTTTTATCCTTCGCTGAACGAATATGGTTGTGTATACGCTTGAACAACGCTGGGAAATATTGCGACATTACTTTGAAAATCATGGTAATGTTGCAAAATGTGTGCGAAAATTGCGTACGGATTTTGGAAGAAGAGAAGCACCGTCAGCTCTGTATGTTCGTTATCTTGTGAAAAAAGTGAAAGAAACTGGCATCCTCATCGATAAACCAAAGCGTGAAAAGTCAAAAACAGTACGTATACCCGAGAATATTGCTGCTGTGGCAGAAAGTGTGCGTGAAGCGCCATCAACATCAATTCACCGTCGTTCTCAACAATTGAACATTTCGGAGACATGATTGAGACGAATTTTGCATAAAGCCCTTGGTATGACACCATACAAAGTCCAATTGGTTCAGGAGTTGAAGCCAACTGACCATCCAATGCGTTTTCGCTTCACTAAGTGGGCCTGCGATCGACTTACAGAAGATGCCGATTTTGCCAAAAAAATCATCTTTTCAGATGAAGCTCATTTTGATCTTGGCGGGTATGTAAACAAGCAAAATTGTCGCATTTGGGACACAGAAAACCCGCACGCATACATTGAAAAGCCGATGCACCCAAAACGAGTCACTGTTTGGTGCGGATTTTGGTCCAGAGGCATAATTGGGCCATTTTTCTTCGAAAATGAGCAAGGAGTGGCCGTTACAGTCAATGGCGATCGTTATCGGGCCATGTTGACGGAATTTTTGTTCACAAAAATTGAAGAGGAGGATATTGGCAACATTTGGTTTCAACAGGACGGCGCTACGTGCCACACAGCCGAAGCTACACTCGATGTTT
Source organism: Hydra viridissima (assembly GCA_014706445.1). NCBI lineage: Eukaryota > Metazoa > Cnidaria > Hydrozoa > Anthoathecata > Hydridae > Hydra > Hydra viridissima. Next base: position 83,582 of record QPEY01000217.1, on the reverse strand, counting down.
TGCGCCCTGTTTTTGAAGATCGCATTATCAGCCGCAGAGCTGATGTCGTTTGGCCACCTCGGAGCTGCGATTTGACACCGTTGGACTATTATTTGTGGGGTGCCCTCAAAGATAAGTGTTACGCCGACAAGCCAGAGACAATTGACGCTTTAAAGGACAATATTCGTGAAGCCATTGGTGAAATACAGCTGCACACAATCGATAATGTGCTTAAAAATTGGACCGATCGTGTAGGCTACTGCATGGCCAGCCGAGGCAGCCATTTGAATGAAATTATTTTCCATTATTAAACGGAAGGATTGTACTTTCAAATAAAAAAAGGCATTTTCAAAAAAAAAAAAGTTATTTGGCGGACCCGATATATATACTATATATACTTTGCTAGAATACAAATCTTACTTTTACTATTTACAAAAAGAGCTCAAATTTGAGAAATATTATTCTTAGCTTTTTGAACAAAGTTAACCTCGATTTCATCAACTGATTACGCAACTTATTTGAAACACTAATTTAGCAAAAATAACTCAGCGAATATTTCGATATTTGTTACTATGACTTTAGTAATATTTTGTTTACTATGACTTTACTAAAATATTTTGTTTGATTTTTTTGAAAATTTTTTTGATTTTATTGAGAATTAGTACAGTTGAAAAAAACCCAATAAAAAAAATTTCCTGGAGGGGTTTGAACACCTAATTAAAAGTGGTTCTCATGATAATCAACTTTTAAATACCCCACTTAAGGCTGGTTTACACAATGACAGAAGAAATAATATAAAGTCTAAAAATATTGATATCCTAAAGTAATCAGATATGTATTTGGAAACAGTTTTCCATAAGGAATCTATTTTTAATGGTTCAAAACATTTAGATTAAGAGTTGTTGGGTTATATGCAAAACATATTTATTTTTGAATAAGCAAGTTTTTTGCACTACTTTGTTGAAAATAAAAGTTCTTACTTATTTTCACATGTTTGTTACTAAGTGTTCAATATCGTTCCAACGTCATTTTTCAAATAAATATCGTTACTTCCAATGTCATTTTTCAAATAAATATTGTTTAAAGTAACCAAACATTGAAGGTGAAAAAGGTGAATATCAGCGCTTTAGTAGACTTCTTTTTTTTTTTTCAAGTTAAAGTATGAGTACTTTAAGTTGGTCAAGAAGCTAAATACCAATATTCTTTGTTTTAAACGCCGATCTTTTGATAACCGTAATTAAAAAGAAGGAAGGGGGAGGGTGAGGGTGCATAGTTCAGTAGCGCCATTATTTTTTAACATGTTTTTTTGAAAAACTTAGCATAAATGATAAGTTTATACAAAAAGTACAGCATAATGTCAGCCAATTACATAATCTGAGTTGTTTTGCAAACATTAAAATTTACTTATTCTTATTAAAACAAAATCCACAGTTAACTGAGGATAGCGAATATTGGAAATTTATATATTTTTGTACTTTCAACTTCAGACTAGAGCACTTTCAATTGATTTTGAGACCTATGTTTTTACACGGTTATTAATCAGTATAAAATTCGAATAGCGCCGTCTTATAAAAGTTAAGTAGCACCGTTTTGTTATTTAGAAAATATCTTTAGAACTGACAATATATTTTAGATGTAAACACATCATTTGTTGAGACATACCTAGCGATTTAATGAAATTACACTTAGCCGCAAAATTAACTCCCCGCTTATACATTTCGATATATTTTAATTGTCGTCAATATTAGGGTAGGGCGGGGTTAGTTGAACAATTTTTACTAAATCTAATAGATCTCTTGAACGGTGCGTTGGATTTACATAATTTTTTCACTATTAGAAATATAAACTTATCTGCTGAAAATTGCTCAAGAAAAAAATCGTTTTTAGATTTGCTTGAGAAAATATTCCCTAAAGTTTACCAAGCTGCTCAACCTACCCTAGCGGGGCAACCTACCCCAGCGAGGTAAGTTGAGCAACTGTATGGAGTAAGCTAAAAATAAAGTTAAAATTTTTATTTCTGTGCTTTTGACTTACATATTTTATTGACTATGCAATATTTAAATAAAAATATTTTTAAAAGAAGCAAAAATTAAATGAATTTAAACCATATAAACATATAAAAAAAAAAAGGATTTCAGATATTATTTTAAACTTTTCAGAGTATTTAATAATGATTAATTTTAAAGTGTTTATGGACCTTAAAATATTTACCCAACGAAATTTGTTTCTCCGTATCCGATAATGCCGTTTTATCAATTTTTTTCAAACCTGCTCAACTTACCCCGACTAGATAAGGTGACACAAAAGTTAGGTTATAAAAAGAGCTATAATACTTAAAGAAAAATGGCTGAGTATAGTCCAAAGTCAAATAAATGGGTATAATATCAACACTTAAGTGATGCCAGAAAAATGTTTTTTTAAGAACCTAAGAGAAAAGTAGCAAAAAAATTTTTTTACTTTTTTGGTCCAAAATTGAAAAAATGCCGGTGCATCTCACTTGACCGTGGTCCAACAACCATTTGATGCGCATTGTATAACCATTATGTATACCTATCTTTCATCCATTACATGTTTTGTCACTTGATGCGTAGTTTATGAGATATTTTAGTTACCCAACTTCCCCCTCTGCTCAACTAGCATAGGGGGAAGTTGGGTAACTAAAATATCTCATATATTTTGACCTATCATATATTTTGACAAACATGTTGGGTAACTAAAATATCTCATATATTTCACCCTATCATATATTTTGACAAACATGTTAAGAAAAGAACACAATTATTTCGATGATAATAGTAAAATTGACTTTGAGGATGGTGAAAAAAAAAAACTAAAACCGAAAATATGGTTCGCTTTACAATATAAAGTAAAATGATTATTGCTGTTATGCACACTAATACAGCTTAAATTGAAACATTTTTGACTTATCAATATCTAGTGTTACCACCTCTTGATGTTGTTGCAGCCTAACAGCGCCGTGGAATACTTTCAATTAGAGAGTTAATCGTTTCTTGAGGGATATCTTCACATACGCGGATAAGACTTTGTCGTCTAAGCTGTTAGGTGGCGGATGTTAGCATCTAACACAGCATGCCATTATGCCCCAAAGATGCTCTATTGGGTTC
>QPEY01000217.1:21916-78808 GCA_014706445.1 Hydra viridissima | reverse complement strand
CACAAGGTCGTTAATTTAAAGCACGAAATCTTATGGTATCTTGAGTAACAGCAGTTCCATGAACCTCAGCAAGTTGTATTTGGAGACTTCGTACAGCAGTGAACCGTTCTCTCAGTCTTCGAAGCGTTAAAAATCGGTTTTGCACGGCATTGCTAGAACGTGATTTGTCTTGGTCAAGTCGTCTAGCGTGATCAGTGGTCACTACAAACCTTTTTAGAACCATACCAACTGTTATATGAGACACTCCAAATCTTCTATCAATTTGGCGATTTGTTAATCCTTCTAGACAAAATTTAAGTCGTGACATTCATCACGACTTAAACTTTGTCTAAAACGCTGAATTGCGAACAGATGTGTTGCTCAAATGACAGTTAACTTTTCTACTGTTAAAACAATTTAAAACCAATACATACTTTATTTTAAAAGTGAAATTTAATTACAGCAAAACAAGCTACTTATGAAAAGCTGCTATAATTTTGAAATTAAATAAGGGAAACGAAATAAAACCTACAAAAGGCGTAACAAATATTAACATCTTTGAAATTGATAAATCGGGGAAATACGTAATATTTTCCGAAATCAGTCGGAGTTACAAATGGTGCGTTAATTTTGCGGTCAAATGTATGTTGATATAATCTCATATCAACATTTTGATAGTGCCTCTGGGTTAAAGTTACTTGGAACTATATAATTGCATAAAGTGACCTTTAATAATGAGATTTTTTTGATTTAAGTGTATATATATAATGTTTATTTTTGATAAAAATGGATAAAAATGACTACAGGAGAAAAATGGTATTAGTGGCAAGTAGATTGAGAAAAGACAATGTAGACCAAATGAAGTATCTATATTGTGATAAAATTGGTGATGGTAATCTAGAAAAGATTGAAACAGGGTTGGAGATGATTAAGACTTTAGAAAAATACTCATGCATTGGACCTGATAATCTAGAGGAATTTATTGGTATACTTAATATCTTGGACAGGCCTGACCTTGTTGCATTTATTAAAGGTGGATCTACTGAATCACGTGAGCATTTTATTATTATTGTTATTTTTTTTTTGCCATAATAATTTACCACCTCAAATATATTGATTTTTTTTTAAACTTTAGTTGTCTGTGGTTGCATCATTTAATGCTCTATCTTATTGAACCAATTAATAGCTAAAATATGTAATTTCCCTTCAGAACTTAAAAAAAAATCAAAGTTGATTGATTGACTAATGCTCCTTACAAAAAGAATTAAACCTTGAGATACCTAAAAGATATAGTTTTGAAGTATTTTCTTATAGCTTTCTATGCAATACAAAAAACTCTGTAATACAAGAAGGGTTTTCTGCTTTCTTATCTGATTTGTTTGCATTAAAAGTTTGATAAAAAAATAAGTCCGAAAAATATATAGTCAACTACAAAGTTAAAGCATGGAAATTTAGAAAAGATTAAAAGTACTAAAACTAAAATGTTATAAGAGCTGGTATTCTTAAACAGTTTGATAAAAATTTAGTTTTCTGATCTAAAATTTGCTCAGCTATCTTCAATGATTTGGTACTCAATCTCACTGATGTTTTATTGTCTCTGCAACAATTGTTGGAATTTTAAGTGTTAACAAAAAGTTTGTTGATGCAAGCCAACACCCATAATCTCTTGAAGGCCAATAATATAACCTTGAGAGGTAACATGGATGTATGAATCTTACTGAAAAGTTTTTTTTTCAAACACTTTAGAGTGTTTGTATGTTTGAGATATGATAATAATCCATGGATTGTTATATATCAAAGATACAAACACTCTGAAACTCATATTCATGAACAGGCATTCTTTGATAAACTCATCAGTTAAGAAATTAAGAACAAAAAAATATTTCAATTGTTAAGAAACAACTTTAGTTCCAATTCAACTTTAGTTCCAATTTTTATGATTCTTTTAGGAGTGAAATTATGATAGCTAAGAGTACCTAGTAAAGTTTTTGGTGTTATGTAACTGAACTTGTCTTGATTTAACTGAATAGGATCTAAGTTAAAAGTCTTTGAAATTTTTATTTTATAGTTTGTTATAATAGTTTTATTTTGCCAATAGAAACTCTTGGGTTGTATTTTAAGAGGACTTATGTGTATAGAGGTCGAATTAGAATTAAGGTTTTTTTTACTACAATGCCAATTTATATTATTTGGCAAAAGCATTTGCACACATAAATATAATAGTTACAATAATAAATACATTCACAAACATAAATAATATTCTTTTCTATATTATTTTATTTCCTATACATATTAACATCTCATAATGATTGTAAATCATTATTCTTTTTTAAAAATACATTAGAGTGTAAAATATCACTAGCTGTAATTTTTTGCATCCCACTTTACATATACCTTTTTTAGGTTCAGGTTTTGGAAAAATACCTTGTTTGGTCTTTAGTTTTTTTATTAGCAAATATCATTATCCAAGTATCTGGAGTCAATGAAAGTGTTTGAATTTTAGTACTAATGGATTGACTGCCAATAGAATTTCTGTAAAATGTCTAAAAAATGTTTTCACGTTTTTAGGGTTTAATTAAACATAATGGGTCAAAATATAATTATTTCATTTGTTTTGAGATATTCTTCAGGTAACTTATTGTGATTTTTGATATATCAGTTACTGATACTGACTTATAATAGTAGTTTAATGCAGGGTGCATGCCTGATGGGCAAAATGACAATCTAAAGTTAGTTATGCCTATGCGGCCCAATTGGAAAACCTTGGTGTCGGCTTTTCAATATTTACATCAAGAGCTGCTACATCCATATTTTAAATATCAGCCACTATTTCTCCAAGTTTATTAAGAATTTTGCTAATTTTGTTTTTCGCACTATTTTAAGATTGGTTTTGCAGAACTCCTCTCAGTTTTACAGGGGGATGTTTCAAAGTTATTAAGTTATTAAGTGATGTCTCCAAGATTGATTAAGAGCAGTGGAATATTCGAATCAACGTCTACATCTGTAAATTTATTCTCATGTTTATTAATGATATCTTGAGCAAAGCAATGGCAATTTCTACTTAATTCCCAACCAGGCATCACTGCTACACTTTTCATATCAAGATTTCTTGCTCTTCCCAAAGTAATGACAATCACATCTATTTGTTTAAACTTTATTTGCTCAAAGTATTAGTTTATTCAAAAGTTTGTCACATAGAAACTTATCAGTTTTGAAAGAAGTTTATTTTTTGGTTAATCAGAGGTCAATAGAGAGAAAGTGATGCATACACTTGCGCTAAAGATATATACAAAAACATAAGGACTAAGTTCTTGAAAAGTATTCTCCACAAACCTGTCAGAGCTAATGAATCAAATATTAAGCAAATAAAATAATCCTTGTTAAGAAAAACTGAAGTTTAGATTTTAAAAAATGCATAAAAATTTAATTATTGTTTTCACAAATGTCGATTCTAGTAACAAATTACTTTAAAGAAATGAACATATAAATCCTTTTAGTTTCAGAAAGGAAGCGAGTTGTAAGAAAAACAGGTTAATCTATCATTTTAGAAATCACATGATTCGTTCCAGAATAGTATTATCATCAATTAGTTCTTTATGGATCACTTATTTTTGCTTTATCTTAATCTCAAGAGTTAATACTAATGAATCAAATATTAATGTATCAAATATTAAGATTAACCAAAAAAAAAAAAAAAAAAAAACATTTACAAATAACTGATTCAGTAATATAGTTAATGGTTTTTAACTAAAGTTTTACTGTTAGATATTATGTAGGTGTTGTCAACAAAAAAATAACACAATTACTCACAAATGGAAAATAATTGAATATGAACAAATGAATACCTAACTCCTTTTTGTTTCATAAAGACATTGCAATACTCAAGATCACAATGTCATTTCTTTTTTCAAACATCAACAAGTTGCATATTGAAAATAAATCATCAGTCTGAACTTGTAAATCAGAGCTCCATAAGAGAACTTCCTATTCCAGCTCATCAAACTTAATGTATTCAACTTATCCAACAGTCCTACTCATGGTTTATTTATGATATTCACTGCTCAAAACTTGTCTAAAATCAAAATTTTCCATTATATTCAGTGCTTAATTAGAAATAAAAGTTAAAGTATAAACAGTTTCAGTTGAAGTGCAAACACAAGTTTATCTTTCTTGACATATAATCTTTAATTGTCTAATCCAAATTGAAAATCATACAAAAAATGCTTATAAAAAAAAAGTGAAAAATCAAGCATTCAGCATATGAAAACATAAACAAACTAAAAGACAACATCAAGTCTCTTTAAGCCAAATTAACTAATATTTGAAACCACCAGAAGATGTTTTTCAACCAATTAAACTTTTTTAAGCTTGAGTAATTGGATATTTTTAATAAAAAAAACAGCTTTTTTAATGCCAGCATGTTTCAATATTGTTACAAAAATGATAATGCATATTTCAATATTTATATATACCTGATTGGTTACTAGAGTTAATATGACAATATATTCAGTAATTGTCAATGTTGTAAAGAAAATAATGTAGCTTTTACTAAAAGAAGATAGCAGGAAAATGATAAACAGATAAAGAACAAGTAGTAAAATTATATGTTAAGAGTAATGCAATGATAAAATACTTAATTTAAATGGGCTTTCCCAACCTAATATTTAGTGACTCATTAATTTTTAGTTCATAAAGTGGTTGTCTAAGAAGTAATCAGAAAGCTAAATGTCAGTTAAAGCTGTGTGAGATAAGGTTTTTTATCTTTGATTGAGACTGCAGAAATTTCAATCAAGTTTGAGTTCAAGTTGAACAAAATGACTTTATTTATCTTTAGACAAACTAGTGTAAGTCTACATTCAATTCATTTAATCCTTTTGACAAAAATGAAAGATCAATACGGAGTTGTCACTGTCAGAGTTGAATGAGTTGATAAGACACAAGAACATTCAAATGATTCACTAAGCACATAACCTGAAAAAGTATAAATCAACTTGAAATGCTCATAACAAAGAAAAAATCTTTCAAATCATAACTGGTGCTGCTGTAAGTGTAGAACAAAATGACATGTATTTTGCCTTCACCCTATTAGTAGATAACAGTTGTGCCCAAGTGTCATATCTTTCAAATATGTCTTCACATCATCATCAAGTGCACTGATACTTGACACATCAGCATCAGAAAAATTGCACACTCTCTCCTCCTCCATTTTGAAGCATTTTAGTAATATTTTACTAGCACAACGAATTTCTAAAAATCAAACCAAGGTTCGAAATTTGAAATATATTTTATTAACTAAATGCATTCAATTTGAGTTCAATTACTGAATCAAACACAAACTCAAAGTTTTGAGTTTGAGTGCGATTCAATAATTGAACTTCAATTGAATGTTTTTAGTTAATTTCTGAAAAAAAATTCCTTACATTTGGGATTTGGTTGTAACATGCTATTATATGCAAAAAAATTTAAAACCTTAAAATGGAACATTTCTCTTTAAAATAGCATGTTTTAAATGTTATTTTTGAATTTCTCACCTTTAAAAATAACCAGATTGTAATTTTATTTGTTACTCATCCAACAAAACTCTTTTTATAGACCAGATAAGAATTTTAAGAAAACAAATTTTGTTCTGTTTTTCAGCAAAATATCTGCTCTTCAAACAGCTTATCTTCTGAACCCTTTTCAGAAAAAAGCTCAAATTTTGAAAATTTTCAGGTCCCTATTGGTACTATATTTGGTAAAAAGAAAAATCAAGGAAATCTATTTTTGAATGACTGTCTGGATGATTTCATATGGAATGACCCTAAGTATAAAAACTGTACATTTTTTCAGTTGTTGTCGATGGAACATGATATGTTGGTTGAGACTTTAAATTTTAAATATGACATAATTTACTGATTACCTAAGGGCTGTTATGGACTTGAACCAGGAATATAAAAAAAAAATTTAATAAACGAAATTAAGCTTTAGGTTTTGTTTTTTAGTTTTGTCACCACAAATCAATTTAATATAATTACTTTGATAATAAAAGTCATCTTTTTTTTTTTAATTTGTTTTGAAACTTTTTACTTTTTTGTTTAGAAACTCAGGCCATTGTTAATTCAAGTAAGTGATATATATTCCTAGTAAATTAATTTTTATCACTATAAATATATATATATATATATATATATATATATATATATATATATATATATATATATATATATATATATTAAGTTTATCAGTCAAAGTTAAAGTTTCCAATTTGTTTACTCATTGCTTGATTTATTACAGCAAATATACTCAGGGTTGGAAAAACAGAATCTGTTTGACAGAATTTGTGACAGGTTTCAAGAAATCAGCCTGTTACAGAAAAAAACTCTCAGGTTTCACCTGTAAACACATGCAAAAGATTTTTTTTGTAATAAGTTTCAACTGGTAAAAGATTTTACCTGTTTTTATTTTGAAAGTTCAAAGCATTAAAATGATCACAGAGCTTTCAGAGTCATTAAAATAATCAAATTCAGTTTCAATTTTCAAAACATTATTGAGAAATATTGGCATTATAATTCATATGAAAACTTGTTTTTTAAATTGATTTTATTCTGTTCAGTTTCTTATAGTATTTTTTAATTTTTGTAAGCTTAAGAAAATGATAATTTTAAGAAAAAATAACATAGAAGAATTTAACTTTCTTAATCAATTCTAAATTGTTCTAAGCAACTAAAAATTAAGGTATCGAGTGTGAGGATGATTAAAGATTAGATGCTTTGAGAAGCAAAATCCTTGTGCTTAGAGTTGAGATGATCCTTCAAGTTCCTGCATATGCAGTGCTGCAAATCTGGCTCTGAAATTTATACTTCTCTCCGGCTGCTTCTGCCTAAATTTTAAATTAGTTTTGAGTGTTTTTGTTATTTTCTTGTGATAGGAATAAACTTTAATGTGTGTTCCCTCTAAAATGGAGCTCCACTAATTGTAATTACTTATGTCCAAATGTTCAATAGCTGTTAAAAAATGAAATGACTTTTTAAAATGAACAGGTAAAATCTGTTATCTGTTGAAATCTGTGACAGAAAAAAAACTGTTAGAAGTGAAATCTGCTACAGGCAAAATCTGTCACAGGTGAAGCCTGCAGACAGGAAAAAACTGTAACAGGTGCTCCCTCTAAAATGAAACTCCACAAATTGCAATTATGTCCAAATGTTTAAATGATAACACTTGTCTAAGTGTTTATGTAAAGTAGACAATAGGAAATTACGAAAAAAAAAATTATTTTTAAAAACTAACTTTTTAAAAAAAAACTTTTTTTTAGAAACTTTAGTTGTAAAAATAAGCTCAAAAAGGTTAGATGTAAAAAAACATGTGTACAAGTTCTACAAAAATAATATTGCATGAGGAAAACTGTTAACATATAATCAGTTTAGTGGAAAATCTTTTAAAAGCAGCTGTATATCCCATAATTAAAAGATACGAAAGTGGACTAATATCAAATACCATCATCAGGAATCACTAGTGAAATGGTCTGAGCACTAAAGGTCTGAGAACTAAAGGTTTTTTAACAAGAATTCTATTTGGATGATGAATCTTATTTTACTTTGTCAAATTCCTCAGTTGTTGGGAATGATGGTTATTACTCCAGTGATCCGACAAATGCTTCTTCAGACCTCTAGTTTAGACAAAAAGCTAAATTTGAAAGCAAAACATTAGTTTGGCTTATTTTTAATTGGTCCCAAAGGCATGATTAAACCATGAATCAAGCAAGTTTGCTATTTAGTTATCAAAAATATATGCACAAAAAAGATTGAATTGAAAATATTTTGATTTAGTTCATCAGTGAACAATATTCCAATGACAGTTATGTATTTTCCCCTGAATTAGCTTCTGCTCATTACTCCAAAAATTTGATTGGTTTGCTGAACAATGAAAGTATCAATTATGCTTGCAAGAAACTCTGCCAACTGCCCTGAGATAAAGCTAGTTGAGTACTTTTGGGGTTATTTGAAATTTTTAGTTACAAGGGAAAGTGAGAAACCAAAAATGTTCAGAAATTAATTGCAAGAATCACGTATTGCATGAAAAAAGTTACTCCAGAGGTAGTACAGAAGTTTGCAATCTGGACCAAAGGAAGATTAAATGCAGTGAAAAAAGAAATGATTGACATGTTAAATTTTTATTAGTTTAGCGAACTCAGTTAGATTTTTTTTTTAAAAAAAAACATGTTTTTTAATTTTTTGTTGTAGTTCCATTTTTGAGGGAATGCCTGTTAGAATTATTTTTTTGAAAATCATTTACAATTTTCATCTGTGGAGTTATTGTTTTCTTTTACATATATGAGATCTTGTCTTGGAATGTTTGGGTTAGGGTAAAAAAAAGTAAATCTGGAATTACTCTTAATATCCTTAGTTGTGCAGATTTCAGAATCAAATAAAACCAATCCCACAAGAACTTCAATCAAATACCACAAATGGTGTATAAATATCTTTATAGCTGTTTTCAAAATTCAGTTTGCCTAAACAGTTACATGCGTTTAAGAAATACTCAAAAAGTTTATCATTAGGCCTACTTGAACATCCTATCAAAAGAGTAAAGAGTATAAGCACTACAATAAATTTGTGTAAGTGATGTCCATATCTCAAACCAATAAGTGGCCTCTGTAGGTTGTTTTGAAGTAAAAAACATGTTCCAGCTTCATTGTCAGATTGTTGATGTCAAAATACTTTAACTGAATACTGAATACTTTTTTGATATTGCTGCCTGATACTATCACAGCAAGGCAGTTGACCTTCTCATTACCAGTCAAAGTAGACATTACCTTACTTACAAATGTGCTTCCTAATGGCATTTTTAGACCATGAGCATTAAGTATTTTTTAGACCATGAGCATTAAGTATCTAAAGAGCAGTTGTTTCTTGATGTTGCTTTCATCCCTGTTGTTGAAGTTGACTCCATGTAGCAATTCTCTAAAGTTAATTGTAAACTTTTTCAATTTGTATATTTGAATTTAAGTTGAATAATAAGAACTATAAGTACATAATGATATAAATCTGTAATTTTATATTCTTTTATTATCTTTAGTTTAAAATCATTTAATGTCTCTAACATTACAGAATTAGAACAAGTTAAAAATTCAAAGAAGCAGCACAACCAATTAACACCAATGATATGCGATAAGGTCAGTTTTAGTATTGGAATTAATTGGCGTAGGTTTGGACGACATCTTAACTTGAATGAAGCTGAACTTGAGCACATTGATTGTGATTATCGAAAGACTCACGATAAGGCTATGACAGTATTAACTAAATGGAAGCAAAAGTTAGGAGAGCCAACATGGGAACAGTTAGAAGTTCTCCTAGCTTCTTTTCAGCGTTTTGATATAATAAGGGAAGTTGAAAGAGAATTTAACCTTGCTCCAAATGCTCGTCAAGGTATCTTTTTGATATCTGCTTTTAAAATTTAAAAGTATATTTTTTTGTAAAAAAGGTGTCTATCAATGTTATTTATAGTGGTCATCCATTTAAATATTTTAAGAAGTTAATACAAATGTGAATGCAGGTATGAAGGTAGATAGGTATTTATGTACAGTAGCAATAAAATAAGTTTTAGCTTCTCCACCAATATTTTTCTTGTGTTTTTGGTAGGTTTGTTTGGTGTTTTTTTTTTTAATTTAAACATTGGTTTGCAGTTATCTAAATTAAATAAAGAGCATAAAAGTTAGATGAGAATTTTTTAATGGAATTAAAAAGCGAATAGGCTTAAACTGGGCTGGTCTGGGCTGGTATGTATGCAAGTATGTATGTATGCATCCGTGCATCTATGCATGTATATATATGATCACGACCAGTTTTCTATAAATATGTTTTTTCTGGTCACTAAAGGTTCGAGCAACTCTGATACTTCTGCAATTGCATCCCAAAATCTGCAATCTAGCAAACTACCATTAGATAAAAACCCTATTCAAGATTCTGCATCTAATGAGAGTAAGTTTGATCAAACGGCTGAGTCAATGGACAAAGATTGTTATAGTTCAAGCACATTAGTTTTTTCCAAAGTATGAATTTTATTGTTTTTTAGTTATTTAAGGAAAGTCCTAATTGTCTCGATTATCTTGATTGTTTAGGTAATGTTTAGTTAAATGATTGTTAATGATTGAAAATTCCTTCTTTCTTTTGTATAGCAGTTATCTTACATTCCTTTAACACATAATAAATTTATTTACCTTTTATAAAAAGTTTTTAAAAGGTAAATGAACTTTTAAGTTGTTTGATGTTTGTTATCCAACACAATAAGTTTATAGGAATCCGTTTAATTTACTCTTTAAACATACCGGTCCATCATGCTCTTTTAATCAGTTTTTCTCACTTCTTGATCGTGAAGGTAATTTAAAGTTGGATAACAAAGTTTTATTTTTTTTTATAACGTTTTTCTGAATTTACTTTTTTAGTCAAGCTCGTAGCAAATTTGAATCGCTTTTAAAGGTAAAAAAAAGTTTAAATCACTTTAATTACACGATTAATAAAGTTGAACGTCTGTTGGATACCGTTTTAGTGCCTCAACCCATCCATAATAGATGAATACTCTGTTGGGTTCCTATTTCTTATTTATCTTAACTTCTAGGTTGAAAATTGATTTTCTTTTTTATTTTAACTTCTAGGCTGAAAAATGGTTTGTTGAAACGAAGTAATGAATTGTGCTATAAACGCGTTGTAATCAAATAGTCTTCCTAAAGAACTCAAGACGGTGCCATTTTTTTGGTAGCGTGCGTGGTTGGAATGTTTCGAGTTTAGAGCTTTTTAGTGATAATTGTTTTATAAATTTTTCATTTACGAATGATTTTAAAACAATTACGTAAATATTGTTTTTCTGCAATTTGTCAGATAAGGAACTGAAAACACCGCGCGACGCTTTTTTTTAGTCGTGTTTTTTTATTATTAACGAGGAAAGTATTGAGATAAACAGGGAAGTTAACATTCTCATCCGTTTTCGTACATTGAATAAAGGACTTTTGAATGTTACAATTGAGTTGAGTTTTACTTAGCTTTTTAACGGTACCCTAAAATTCTTGTATAGTTGTTGATATCTCGAACTCTCAGGGCACCGGATTAAAAGTTCGAGATAAAGGGGCTGAAATTTGAGAAAATCATCTGACTTTCGCTAAAAACACTTTCTTTTTTACTTGACAAAAGCTCATCCAAATACGGATCATATTTCATTTTCGTATTTTGGGTTGAAGAGCGAAGCGTTTTGCTGTGTTTCAAAAACATCTTGTAATAAAAGACCAAATGGCTGTGGTGGGGCTTCAATGTCTATATCTTTGTTAACTTCATCCTCAACTTCATCATCATTTTTTTAAAATTAGAACCTAAAGTTCGATCAATGAGATTTCTGCATAAGCAGTTGGTGAATAGGTGGTCACTACATCGCTATCTAAACCAATCTAAGAATTCTGCTGAGAGCTCTTCTTGGCCAGCATTAAGATCAATTCTCGCAGTCGCTCAAGCACTTCTGTCAAATATTTAAACGAATCATCAGCTTCTGCCATTTGCTGGTCTAATTCGCTGATACCAGATCTTTGATTGCTTGAAGGACAAAGAAGGGGTTTGTTTTTGTCTACAGCGTTGATACACATACGCACATTTTTTTGACAGTAATGAGCTTTAAGGTATTGTATTACCCAATGATTCATGGGCTGAGGAGACAGATGTAGTGTAAGGGGAAGAAACATCGGGTAAGTGTTGCTTAGTCCTTCAATGTGTGGATAGGCAGGATAGTTAACCACTAGGAGTACTATTGTTCTAAGCACAAAAAGAAGATTGCAGTTTCTTTTTCTCATTCCGTAAAAAGATCTCCGGTCATCTCACTTTTTAGCTGATTCCGATATGTGCAAGGGAGTTGTTTGATATGCTCAATACATCGTAAGGTTTAAGATTTGCCATTAACAAACACAAGTAATTTTTCTTCCTTAGCACTTCCTGTTGCTTTGCTTGTTACATTTGGTTTTATAATTTGTTATTGAAGTTCTATTCCTAAAAATATGAAGAGAAAAATCGAGTTTTTGCTGGTGCTTGGGATATCTGTTTGAATTTCTAACTAACAAAATTTGACATAATGAAACAGACCTTTCTTTCCAATTATGCATCCAACAAATAGATGCTTTAAAAATTCCAATTATACCAGTACTTCTGCGAATTATAGAGCTTCCTCTTTCAGTGCAATGCTATCAATCGGAACTTGTTGACTTCTTTTCGCGACGAACCACGTGAATATGGCTCTGTTTTCGTTTTCAAAAATACCAGCACATAGTTATTAGCGTTTCAATTTTGTACCATTTTTTTCCAACGAAGTCAATACTTTGCCTTTATTCTTAACCCAGGTTGATATATTATTGTTTGCGATACCGTAACTTCTGTTACCTCTTTGATAGGCATTACTTTCTCCGAGCCTTTTAATACCTCGCATTTTTCTATTATAGGTTTGCTTTTAAGTTTTCGTTTAATCTTAAAAGAATACCTTTTGATAATTTGAATTTCGATAAATCGGATGTCATTAAAACATTCGAAAATGCTAAAATCTCACCCAAAGTTTCTGAAAAATTAGGGAAAAAATCAAGATAGCTAGTGAAAATTGGGCTGGGGAACTGAAAATATTGTTCAATTTACCAAAATGTTCGAGATAATGAGGTTCGATATATCGATAAAATTGGAGCCCAAACGTTTGCGTAATGCTTAAGAGACCGAAAAAAACGTTCGAGATATCGATAGTCATCAGATGTTTGAAAAAAATCCCAAATATTGTTTTTTTATTTTTTTTACTTGCTTTCAGATTCTACATGAAAAAGAAATAATTTTCTAAAAAGCATCTTAACTTACATCTAATAAAACATTTTGCAAAATAGTTTTAATTTACAAAATTATTGTCACAAAGTTTTCGATGCCGCAACTGTTATTTCGTTAATTCACTGAAACTTATATACAGATCAAGGTAATTAAGCAAATTTATTTGCCTTACATAATTTACATAATTTAGTTTTGAAATTATTACAAATTTACATTACATCCGAATTATAATAAAACCAAAATTATACGTCAAACGCTTCCCTAAACTGTTTATTATAATTGAATGATAAAATTTTAAGAAGCCGTTAATGTCAGCAAATTAACTTTTCTTTTAGAAATCATAATAACTATAAAAAAATTCTTGTTTTTATATGGAAATCGGTTTAAGGTCCAAAAATGGCTAAAACAGGTCCGAAACATTTTGAAATTACTGAAAATTTCAACCAAACCAATCAAACGACAACAAGTTAAGTTATTGCAGCATATGTAAAAAAACATAATTTGGCGAAAACAAGAATGACTCTTGTTGGATGGGGGACCTCACTTCCATTTTAGAGTATTTGAAAAAGGTTAAAAACACACTACTTTATCAAATTAGAGCTGCCTGTGCATCAGCTGATTGAAATAGCATCAAATATGATTATCGTTGGACGTCCTTTTGTTATTTCTCTACACATCTTGCAAAAGACATGGATAGTGAGGTAGAATTAATTGCGCATTATTGGCAATAGTTTCCGATATAATACTTTGCAGAAGCAAAGTTCAGTTAAAGTCAAACATTTCCCAGTATACCATAATTATTTGACTTAGAATGCAAAATTAATTTAAATACGGTTCATGTCAAAGCAACTAATTCTGTCACATTTTCATCGCTATAGGCCCTCAACAAGATATTCTCAAGAATGGCAAAAGTAGACGATTGATCAGTTTTATTAAGCTATTTGTACAATGACAACATTAAGAAGTTTTGTGCTCCATCCTGGTATGTGGAATTTGATTTATTATTAAACCACGAATGCGTATCAAAATTAATTATGAACTTTACAATACGTCATAGATTATTGGAAGGACTTTCTAGGCAAGCATAATGCTGAAATAAAAGTTTAGCTTTAATTAGCCAATCATAAACTGCCAAGTTTAGGAGTCTGTTAGTAAGAGATATAATTATTACAGATATTGTAACCGCGTTTAATAAGGATAGATACTTTAGGCAAGTATAATTAAATTGATACATAAACCATTACTTGTAGTATCTTCTTAATCAACAATGCTTTCTAAGACTGAAGAAAGTTCAATGACAGTTCTCTGCTGTAAATGAAATTCCAGCATTCCTTCTATGTGTTCTGTTGTAACAATCTTGATAAAGAAGCCATTTTCGAAAATAAAAACTCATTATAAGCTGAGGAATGTTTATTTTACATTAATACTTTACTCCTATTTACATTCTATACACATACAATATTACTTTATAAATACAATCACGATACCATATCTTACTGCGTTTTTTGAGCTTTTCCAACGCGTGCATTCAGTTTGGCTTCTTTTTCTTTTCTTTCACTAAGTTTACGGTAACGATCAAGTTCCTAAGAAATTAGAATCTCATCATTACCATCGTCGTTATCGTCATGGTCAAAAGCATCTCCGTCATCATCAGTATCATTTATGCTATCAATGAACAAAGTTATCGTTTTAAAAAAAGTACTCCAAACCTGGTCTTTAAGCAGTCGTAGTTTATCAATAGAGATATCCGCAAAATTTTTGTCCGCTGCAGGGTTGAGAATACCAGTCTTAGTTTCAGTCTAAAAAATTTACTGATTTTTTAATAGACAAATCTTAAAGAAACTTGATTTGTTACTTAAAAAGAGAAACTAAAATGTGGTAATGGAAATACTAGATAATGCAAAAATACAGTGAAGTAATTCGGTAATGGAATTACCCAGTTGCAAAAATGCAAAACTGTGATATAAAGGTAAAGACTTAGGAAAATGGGTTCGCAGCAGGTTCAAATATTAATTCTGGAAAACTAAAATTATTTTTAGTGGAATTTAAAAAAAAAAAAAGAAAAACTTCAATTCTTTCATTAAAACAATAAAAAATTGTTTGACATACATCCAGGGGAAAAAATGCATTGTATGTATCTGTCCATAAGCCTATTGGTGAGCTGAAAAATAACAGATATTTAAAAAAAATAAATAATTTAACAAATCATACAAATTAAATATTTAATTTTTATTGAAAATTATAATTAAATATGCAATTGTAATTGGTAAAAGAAAGTTTTTAATTGAAACAAAAATTACCTTTGCCTTGATCTTGCCAGCTGTTCCGGGGAAACAGGGGGTGCACCTTCAATTAAAATTCTCTTTTACTTTAAGGCTGACCAGATATTGTATGATTTAATCATTTTATTTTATTTTATAAATTATTCTATTTATACTTATAAATCAGAAATGCGATAAAAATTTTAGAAAAGACAGCAAGACTTTTAATATAATCTTTTTCTAAGCCCCCTTCCTCCTTTTACTTACTTTATTTGCTGAAAATATTATTCTTTAACCCCTCAAAAATGGATACAAAAATAGAAAATTAAAAAATAACAGCAAATTAATTACATTCAGTAAATACCTATTTGTTCTAATGAATCACTACCAAACGGCACATAAAGTGGTTTGTTAAAATCAAATGAAGGTGTTTTACTATAATCAAAAACTTACTTCAATTATGAAAAATTAGAAAATTATTTTTTAACTATGTAAATACTTACATATACAAACAATGACTTAAACAACTTAAGTAACCAATACTTCAATAGTAAACCTCTCACCTCATTGACACTGAAGCATTCAATACAATTTGATTCAACAAAGATTTAACTTTTCCACTTAAGCCCTCAGTTTTTGTGCTGAAAAACTGGATATAAAAATTTTGTAACACATTATAAAGTGCAAGGTTAACAGATATTTACATAAAGAAAAGAAAAAAGAAAAAAAGAATTGTCTTAAAAAACCTGTATACAAGCTCCATTTGTGTGTGCGATGAACCTGAGTGCTTTACAAATCATTTGACGCTTTTCTGGTGTCATTAGCTGTAAAAAAATATCCTAAATATCTATATCTATATCCAGTGCCGGTTTTAGCACTACCAGTGCCCTGGGCGAGATTTGTACGGCGCCCCTAACTCAATTTAACCCCATACAAAAAAAGGCTAAATTTCGCCACTTTATATTCGGCGCCCTGGGCCATCGCCCAACCAGGCCCTACCCTAACGCCGCCACTGTCTATATCTATACTTTATCTATCTATCTATCTATGTCCTACATATAGTCATAAATATTATGTACTAAACTACTTTTCAAGTAAAAGAACGAAAAAAAAATTAGGACAATTAGAGAAGAAAAAAACCCTATCCAATGTAAAAAGAGGCAAAGTCCATTGTTTACAAAGAAAAAAAAGTCACAAAAATTAATGCAATAATTAGCATCACATGATCTGAGAGTCCAATGAAATGCAACACTGATGAAAACAACACTGATGAAAACAACACTGATGAAAACAACACTGATGAAAACAACACTGATGAAAACAACATTAAAGATGGTGGATGTTGTTGAACAATTTCATATTGCAAATAACCCAAAGAAGAGAAAAATAGTTGGAAGAGCAAAAGAAAAACTAAAAAAAACAAAAAATTTTAAACCACACAATAGAACCAAACTGCAAATTTACAAGATTTAAATGTTTTGAAATAAAACTGTCAGTATTGTTGAGTCTGTAAGACTATACAAGGAAAAAATTATTTCTTTATCAAAATACAGAGATCTTCAGGCCCTCAAAAAATTCACATCAGTGCCTGAATTTTATGACAGTTTAAAACATGATGAAACTAATGATGGTCAACTAGATGAACTTCCATATACTAGATTTATTCCATAATTTTTGTTGCTTTCTTTGCGTAAGTCCTACTGAGTCTACTCAGCTTTGATGGGTGTAATTAGTTGGGGTAAGGTATAGTGGGCTTGGCATTGCTCTGACCACAAAATCTCCTAGTAAGCACTGGCAACAAAAGCTGATGAATGCTTTTCCAATGGCCCTATGATCAATTTGTTCCAACAGCTGCTTTATTATCTTGCGAAATTAGTTGAATAAGTCTTCAGCTGAATTTAAGAACATTAACAATGGAAAAAAAAGTAAAATGTCCAAAACAATGGAAAAAAAAGTCCATTATAACCCTACAAAATATTCTTATAGCTTTATTAGTATAAAAGATTTAGGCAATATTTCTGTAGAATTAGACTGTGAATTGGACAATCTCCTAACAAAAGTAATGATACTTTATTTCATAATTACTATTGCAGATGGTTTCAAACTTTAAAACTTAACTCTAAACTACAAAAGTGTTACTGCCGTTTTTTCGCGTGTGGTCTTCATACACACACACACACACATACACAGATATATATATATACATATATATATATATATACATATATATAAGGGTGGTTCACACTGCATAGTAAGATTTTTTTGATATTGAAATATTTATATTAAAACATTTTATTTGGTGTCAAATATCAAAACTATCAAAAATCACTCTTTTTAGTTCATGTTTAGCCTGGTGTCTTTCAGCAAAAATAAGACTGCAGCAACTGCACTAAAATGAGATTTATATTATTTAAGTGGAGTACTTATTAGCATACCATTTTTTTTCAAATCATGTTTTATTGAAAAAAAAACAAAAAATGTTTTACAAATTGAACACTAAACCAAATGTGATAATCATGAAATAATTTGGAAATGTTGCTGATATCCATTTGAAGTCAATTGAAGATTTTGTAACATCAAAATCATCAGTTCTTTTTGAACATTTGGGGGTCGATTTTCAACCGTTGCTAGCCACTGATCCAAGTATCTAGAATTCTCTTGAAGCATACAAAAAAAGCCTAATCAGAATTAAAGGATCGTGAGTCATTAATGATTGAATTGAAAGCAGTGTTACATTGATGAGCCCATATAATGAAATATTGACAAAAAATGAAGAACAGAGACAATACTTACTGAATGTTGTTCAACAACAGAGCTAAATTCAAATTAGCAAAGAAACAATTGCTTATTCAAATGAATACAAATTAAGGGATCCAGGTTCTAGTATTATGGAACTGATTCCAAGTACATTCTACAATGCATTCATTTTGTCATTATATTAAATTGTTAATAGCTGTATTGTATAGTTTAGTATTATTAGTTGTATGTTATGTTAACTTTTAGCTAAAACTATTGATAATAATTTTCAAATAAAATTTCCCAAATTAATGATGTATTTAAAATTGAAATTAAAAAACAATTTTAAAAATATAAAATTCTACAAATTTTAAAAGTTGCTCACAACTTCTAAATATTGCTCAAAATGGCTAAAAATTTGTGTACAACTTTATCTTAGTGCTTGTCACCACTTGAAAAGTTTTAAAATTAACATTTAACTTTTTTTTGAATCACCCTAAGATGTATACATATTTCTTTTGATTTGATTGTAAAAAACTTGTATATATCTAAAGGTTGGTTCAAAATAATCAAAATCTAAATCCTTTAGGTTTCATCTACAATTAAACCTTGAGAATGATCTTTAGCCTACAAACCTGAAACAAGTCATACTTGCTACCAATAATGATCAGAGGTAAAAGCAATGGTGAGACCAATTTATCTTCCTGAAGATAAAATAAAATTAAAAATTAAAAATCATATTAGTGTAAAGGGTGTTTAGAAAAAAAATACACAATTTTAACATAAGCTAGCAAAAAGAGAAAAAAAAAAAAAACTACAGTAAATTCAAAACTACAGTAAAATCCAAACAGGCCACCAAATTGTTGATGGCTGTAGCTGTTTTTTCTTGTGGAATATTTACTACTACTTGCTCAATACAATTCACTAATTTTTTTTAGATTTGGGATTGCAATGATATACTGTTGCTTGTAACTCTCCCCAGAGCAAGTAACGATTAAGTTCTAGGGAATAAGGAGACCAGAATTGTTTGAAATTTCTGCCAATAACTTGATTTTCACCAAACTGATTGAGAAGAAATTGTTTGACACCATTAAAAATGTGGGCCAGCCTGGATAAAAATAACTGATTAGACTTTCCGGTATTTTCTCAATTCTGGTAAAAGATGTTCTTTCAGCATGGCAAGATATTTTTCACCATTGATGGAGTCATTAAAGAAAAATGACAAACATTAAATGTCTTCGAAACCTAAAGATAAAGATGAACCCTAAAGATGTTTGACCTGATTTCTGCTGGTCAGGAACACTGTCTGCTTCTTCAAATTTATCAACTAATCTTTTGATGCAGTGTGTGATGAAGGGGTCTTTTATTTAACCACATGTTTGTTTGAACTGTGGAGTGCTGCTGTTTCACTTTCACCCCCACATCCATGATAGCATTTGATGAAAATTCTGTCTTCCATGGAAATATTGTGCATGACTGTATTCTCAAAAATAATAATCTGCAACATGGTATTCCTTCCTTATATATATTTACATAAGAACATTCTAGAAATAATCTAATTGGCTAATTAGTAATAGAAAAATGAAATTGTGCATTACTTTTCAAACACCCTGTCTATACAAAATATCTATTCAAAAAATTGTTTTAGCAAGTAAAATTAAGCTATTTGGAACTTGAACTAATAAAAGCAATAAAAAAACAACAGAAAATACAAAAACATATGAAATGACTCCTTATTTGGAACTTGATATCTAACATATTTAAAGTTTTTCAAATAAAAACATGCACCTTATGTTGGATACCAATCCTTTCCCAAGCTTTTTGAGTTAACTTCTTCTCAATACTAAGAACAAAATTTCTAAGGTTTACTTTCACTTCTATTATTATCCTTTTCTTATTTTGTAACTTATGACCTTTATGTTGATATATACAGTAGTGTTCAAGAGATATGACCACCCTTTTTTTTTCAATACTTTGTAATTTTGAAATTTCCTTATGTTAAGTGCTGAAAATTTTGTGCAAGTATATTATCATTGAGAAATCTGCAAATATTTAACTCGGAAATAAAATTAGTCAATAGAAAATAAAATTAGTCAATAGCTTATTTCGAAAGAGTTGTCTTATAAATTTCATTATCCAATCCTGAGGGCATAGAACAATATTCTATAACAAAATTTTTATAAGAGCACTCAGCAAAATGAAGATTATGGATTTCTACAACCTGTCTTTACATATGGGAGGGCTGCTTGAACTCAAAAATTTAGTCCCAGCCTCCTTGGATTAACCTCTGCAGCTGTGATAAATTTATATTGCATCAATAAGAAGACCAAAAGCAATTTCAATAGAAAATGGAGTTTATGATTCTTACGGAGGATCTTCTAATGCCAAGATTCAGTTTCATTTTAAATTTCCATGACATTAGTAACTTACACCTTTAAAGTATACAAAAAGTTCGGTGTTATCATATTATAGCTAAAATAATCCATAAGAACTAGTGAACAATGAGAGAGAGAAGATAGGACCTTCAAAAGCTCTCATAAATGACCTGAGAAAACTCAGTTGACTGCATAAAAGTCCTTTCCAGAGCTGTGGCACTGAAATGAAATTGTTAAATACCATCTAAACCAAACATCAAATAATTGGACTGTAATTGTATGGTGTGATTGGTCAAAGCTTATGCTTTTTGGGTGTGAATACACAATAATGTTCTATGTCCTGCAGGCCAAAGATACAACCCAAAGAATCAACTTTAAACAGTTAAACATGACAGGGAAGGTATCATGGTTTGGAGCTGCTTTATTCACAACAAAACTAATCTAATTCACCGTGTTGAAGGAATCCTTCAACATGTTACTTGCAAGCAAATCGTTAAGAAGGCAAAATATGTCACTGGAATTGATCTTTAATCATGATAACAAATTTCATTTAACAAATTTCGATTAACAATTCAAAAACTGACTGGAAACTCTATTCCGTGTTTGTTTTTTTTTAAAAAAAACAAACAGTGAATTGGTCATTACAAAAAAAAAAAGTGAACTGGCCATAACAAAGAAATGGTCTTAACAAATTAAACATCTTTGGAAGCTAGTAGATTGAGGACTAAAACTTGTACAAATAAATACAATTGATATTAAAAGTTAAAAAAAAAACAAATAATAATAAAACACTATAAAGATAAAAGCAATTTCAATCAACAAGTAGTAATAACAGTTTTTTTAATGACTTCATTTATTTCTATAAACAAATTGTCAAAATACAAATTTAAAACTGGTAGGAAAGTAGGTGGTCATATCTTTTTGAACAGTATTGCTTATAAATATTTTTTTATTAATACTCAGTTGATAATTCAGTTGATAAACACCAACAGTTGAACTAAATATAAAAATGACTAAAAAATGTAAAAAACCTGGAATCAGTTTTAGAAAGGTCTGCAAGCGCACTTTTAATTCTTTGTTTCATCTGGATACACAAAATAAGATATTGAAGTCAGACTAAACTCATAGTATTTTTATTGTTAAATAGATAAGTTTGTAAGTAATTAAATCAATCACATAATATTGATTTTGCAAGTATTTATAAAAATGTGTTTTTGAGAAACACTTTACTTGGATTTATTAAACATACTTGTGAAATAAGAACTTGCTGAACTTGCCACAATTGTGTAGGCTCTGACAAATCCAATACCATAACCACAGTGAGTGCACTATAAGATGATATTCATATACTTTAATTAAGACTGCAAGATTTTACTTGAAATAAATAACTTACTAACAGTGTTGCAGGCTAATGAGTTACTAAAGAAATATATTTGTTTAATTAACTGCAAAGAACTATTTTTATAAATTTTTTATGCTAACAACTTGCTTAATATGATGTAAATAACTCTAAAGTGAATAACTTTTACAGTCAATCTTAGAAGGGTACAAAATCGAGTACAATTCAGAGTAAGTATGAACACTGAATGAATTCTGAGATTTGTACAGTTTTTATCTTAGAAAGGAGTAGTTAGAAATGACAGTTTATCGCTATGACTAGATTAATTGTTTTTGTAAAGCAGTGTCAATGTTAATCTATTATTCTTAACAACTACTTATGCACTTAATAGAAAATGAACCCACTGTGTGCTCAGTGACCTTAACTGCAAAACTGGCATCATAACCCTAATATTTAGCCCTATTTTGGTTTGAGCATAATGTCTGGACTTCTTACAGTCTTGCTCAAACTTACTGACAATACAAGCTTTAAATTTTAACATTGGCCAATGAAAAAAATATTCAAACTACTAGCAATTAATCAACTGCTTTTATTTCTGATGTTTTACTATAAATGTAACTGAGTTACTTTGAGCCTATGGTAACTGTAAATGTAATTAGTTACTATTTAAGAGTAAATTGCACAACACTGATTATAAATATATTATAAATATATGATTGATTGATTCACTGATTATATAAATATAAGATCAGGGTGTGAAACAGTATCAAATAAATGGTTTACTTTTAATTTATCTTTAAAATCTACTAATAGCAATTATTTCACAACTTGAAGAATGATAAATTTTTAAGCGCTTAATTACAATAAGTTATCTGGCTTAATGACAATATCAATCATCTTTGAGGTTGAACAACCACCAGCCAACTCCCAAACATGTGACGTATCTCTTTTTGAAACCTGCAAAATAAAGCAATTTTTAAGAATTAATTACTAACACACAATTCAAAAAATATAGGCCTAAGAAGGTTGGCTTTTAAAATATAAATGAACAATAAGGACTGTCAACTGAAGCATTTTGGAAAATTTTTGCATTTAACAAGTTTTTGAAAATATTTAAAACTCTAAAACTTAAATTAAAACTAAAGAAAAAATAATGTCTTTTATGTAAAACTTAAAGGAAAAAGTACCAAATTGTTCTGTCTTGTTCTACGTAAAAAATAAAAGTCAAGCGCCACAGTTGGTTTTACAGCATCATCTCTAAAATTAAGAAAGAAACTTCTATTAACAAAAAAAAAAAGATAAATTAATAAAGAAAATTAAAAAAGATAAATTAATAAAGAAAAAAAAAGAATTTTTAATTAACAGGTATTTTAAATAAAGATTGCATCTATAAACCAACAATCACAAACCACAAAATTTAGTGAACAAAAGAATAGAGAAGAAAGAGCATTTGAAGCTAAGATGATGTAGGGCAACCTGCAGGAAAGTGAGATTGTTTACCATTTTTAACCCATACAAGACTAAGAAAGGCAGTGTTTAAGTTTAAGATTTGTATCAATCCTTAACAAATGTAATATTTAAGATCAGGTGGAATTTAGCATGTAGTTAGTTTAGAAAGGCTATCATACTGATTTTTGAATTTATTTTGTTATGTCCTTCTGTTGGCTGCCTTACTTTTATCAGAACTTTAGTTTTAGACTTTTTTTTGTTGCTTAATGGGCAAAGTGTAACATCTTTAACAAGTTCAATAATTTATTTATAAGGCTAAATATGCTTCAGTAAATTGATCTCTAACTCATTTTACAGGCATTTTTTTATGATGAAAAGCATTGTGACAACATAACACACCTATTATATTGCTACACTCAGCTTATTTACAACCTTTTTTGAGTATACCTTTTGAACTTTACACTTGTGTAGCTAGGTAGATAAAAAGGATCAAAACAACCAAGATATTATTCTGAACATTTTTTTAAAATGGTCGAGTTCAAATTGATGAAGCTTCCTGGAACAAAGTTGATATGAAGTTTAAGCACTTTGACATCATTTCAATAGATATAAAAATGATGTCAAAATCAAATATAAACATGTCTCAGGCTTGTTAGTTGGTGCACCAAAAAATTCCTTACCATGTTAAGTTAAATATGCGTCAAATACTAATACTTCAAAAACTAGTAACAAATCAGATCAAAGCATCTCTGCTATTAATATAATATGTCCTATAGCATATCAATTGTTATAGTCTGTTTTAACCAAAGTTTAGAGATAACATTAAACATTTTTTCTAATTTTAATTACACCTCTTTTTAATAATTTATATGCTAAATCTTTTGATTGCCCAAAATATGTATGTTTAAAGCATTGATCAATGAGAGAGAAGAGACCTAGCAATCTAAATTCCTTACTAATGATTTTGTGTTCCAGAAATCTCTCTCTTGAGTCATTTTCAAAAAGCTTTTTCAATATCAAAAGATACTTTGCAAATCATAAAATAAGCAGTTGATTTGTCTAACCCATTTTTGCATAGGTTTTACCAAAGTATTGCCACATGGTAATATTTTGGTTATAAGCTATTTGGTTAAAAAAAACTCTTTTGTTATTTGATTTGAAAATATCAAATTCCTAAGTATCCATTTTGAAATGCTTATTTTAAATTATTAGGTGCAAAAACAAAAAGATTTCACTGGTGTTAGCAACAGTAATTTTTGTTATTAAAACATAATCTCAAATCATGTGCTCTTATAACTAATACACTATAATAAACCACTAAATACTTAGGTTAAACTGGAATAAAAATTCTGATAAAAATATGAAGTTATAAAATAAAAATTTGTATCAAAGTATCACTCAGAATCAATACAATATTATATAAAAACTGATACATGCAATATATCAAATTATTGAAACAAACATTCCATCTCTAGTGTTTGTACTAAAAGCCATGATAAAGATCATTTTTGCCCAGAGTAAAAGAGGTATTTGATGCCCCAGAAATAAAAATAGGATTAAAAAGGCTTCTATTATGATATATGTTATTTGGATTATAGATGAAATAAAGTATACTAAATAATATCATTGCACTCATTCTTCAATTAAGATGTTCGTATTTTTATTCTTCAATAACTTTGCTCCATATCTCTTATTTTATGAGACATGGGTAGCTTAGCCCTTTTTGCCTGCCTCTTTTTACAGCACTGTTTGAACTGTATTACATAAAAACTTTATTTTAAATCAGCTTTTTATGCCAATAACTTTATTAAGACTATCTATAGGATTTGTTTTAAAGTCTTTTTAATGTTTATTAAAGACTTAAATGTTGTTAAAAAAGTTTTATGTGATTTCAATCACTTTATTCAAACTCTTTTAGTCTGTTTCAATTTGTACTAGGTTCAAAAAAAAATTGTGACAGATAAATAATTGTTTTTTAAAACTTTTTTCCTAATAATGTAAAAAGCAGTGTTTAATCTTTTGGGTGATTTAAGATGATAGAATGAGCTAATGAGTTGTAAAAAGTGTTGCAAAGACATCTTTTTGACTGGTATAACTGTCAAAAGGAGATTAACATACAAATAAAAACTGTGCAGTAACATCAACATGAAATATAAATAGCATAGGAAAACTTACTTCTCAATGAACCTTTGAATAATAGTAGATTTTCCCTAAAATTGCAATAACACATTAGTTAGAAAATTAATTTTTTTAAGCTTCAAATCTTATTTGAAAATATTTAAAACTGAAAGAAACTTAACCACTTATGAAGAAAGCTTTTTTTTATTTTCCTATTACTTTCAACAAAATCTTGATTTCTTTAGACTAACTTATCACAGATCTTCAATAAAGTCTCATTTAAATTAAAGATTTTTTTATTTAGCAATAGTGGGTGTCAAATTAACATAAACATAACTGATATGTTTTAAATTATTATTTTTAAATAAAGACTATTATAACTTCTTTATAAGTCAAACTCACTTCATCTGAAAACCTCTAAAAGTAATCATTAAACACATTAAATCAACTGTACAATGCAGCAATTTTTAGTGATAAACCAGAGTTACTTTTTTCATTTGCTGACTGGATTAAAACTTCTTTAATATCCCCATGATTTACTATAATCAACTAAATGTCTTATATCCTTATAAAAATTTATTAAAATAGGCTGCTTAACTTTTTGTCTAAAAATAGTTAACCATGCATGCGCTATAAAAAATGTTAAACCCATTTTCATCTATATACATAACTGACTTAAAACTTAACAGCACATTAGATTTGAATACTTTCATTGTATATTCAATATTATTTAGAGAAAAAGGTAACTTGTGTAGAAATTCTAAAAAAACAAATACAGAATTACTGAATCTTTGGAACCACAGAACAACACATGTGACCCAATCATATCATTGTCTTCACTATCTTTGAAAAAAAAAAAGATAAGAAACAATTAAATGAATTAATCAAACTGTTGACTAATAGGAAAATAATATTTTTAAAAATTTTGTATCCATAGTAACTTAAAACAATCTTCAGAAAATATAAGGGTACTAATCTTTAAGACTTAATACATATTTTTTATCTTCTAAATTAACATCTAATCTGGAAAATAATATTGAGCTTAAAGTTGTTTTTCTCTTTCCCAAATAATAAAGCACAAAATAATAAAGCACAAAATAATAAAGCACAAAATTTTATTAATTACACAGATATCAATGAGATAAAACTTAACTTATTAAGTTTTGATACTGAAATCTTTTTTAAAAAAATTTCTTTCTTACCTTTCTCAATATTTTTTAAGTTGTTTTGTTTTTCTTCCAATGCAATCTCCCACAGAGACTTCTGGGTGCTAGTAAAATACAAAAAAATTAAAGCAAGCTTGTACTTGACCAGCACCTATTTAATTAAAAATTATTTTAAAACTTCTTCAAAAAATTTACATTAAACCTTTTGAAAGAGAATTTAACCATCATTGAAGACTGTTTCAGACGCGGATTAACCATTTGTGGGTCCTGAAGCTAAGTGAATTTTTGGGCCCCAAAAACTTATTACCAAAATATAAGTAAAACATAATGAAACACAAATAAACTTTGGAAAAACTATAAATTCATTTTAGTTCATAAAAATAACAATAAACATAATAAAATTTAAATTTTTTGTCCGCAGCATTTTTTATTTGCAAATTCTCTTATTACTTCATCATAAGATACTGATTTTGTTAAGTCATTTTCAAATGATAAAATTGAAAGATAATTAAGTCTGACTTCCAGCATTGTAGTGTGATATTTATTTTTAATAAATGTTAATTTTGAAAATGCTCTTTCGGCCTCACAACTGGTTTTTGGTAAAGTTAGAAATATCTTTAATGCGGTATATAAATTTGGAAAAACATCTATCAAATTTCTCTCATATATTAATTTAAGCATACTGGGACATTTTGTTTGTTTTTCTTTATTTGTAATTTGAAGATATTCCCTAAATTGTGTACACTCATTTATTAGTCCAGCATCTATGTCATTTTTGTAGAATGAAATGACATAATTAATGCTTTCCATGTCTATATGAGAATGATCTTTTTTTCCTGTATTCAAAAGAAATTTATATTTCTTATTTATTTCTTTGTATACTCTTCCTCTCTTTGATAATTCATTTCCTAAAGAATCAAAAAGGACATTGTACACCTCTATCCGAAACTTGTCCTTGCCATTAAAAATGTGTGTCTTTCGCCACTTGTTTAAATCATTATCATTTCTTGTAATTTCTTCACTCAAATTTTTAGCTTTTTTTTCAAACTCATTCATTTTTTCTTCTGAATTTTTTCGCATTTCTTTTACAAATAATTCTAATGAGAAAATTAATTCTTAAAGAAATCTATAATTTTAATTACTCTCTAAAAATCTCCGTGTCAAATTGCACGAAGGGAATAAAATAATCTAGTACAATCAGAAAATAAATAAAAAAACATTTTTTTTATTATTTTCAATTTCTTTGATTTTTTTAAAATTTTTTATAATTATATTTGATATAAAATTGAAAATGTTCAGGGCCCTCTTTTTGCCGGGGCCCTGAAGCTTCAGCTTCATTAGCGTACAGGTGGATCTGCGCCTGGACTGTAGTAAAAAATACTAGAGATACTAGAAAAAAAAAAAAAGAATCATTAACTCTCCATAGTATTTTTACTACAGCAAATTACCTACTAATTTCACAGCCAACTACTGCCATATTATTTAAGGCTTAAAGCTACACATTATTGCTTTACTGCTTGATTTTATTAAATAATTTAATCATGTAACTTTATGTAATGCTAAACTCTTAACTGGCTAAACAAATAATGTACATAAATACTAAGAGACAAAAACAATATCAAAATTATTTACCTCACAGCAACTTTATTTGTATTCATGATAAGTGCTTTTCTGAAAACAAAAAGTTAACTTTTACTGTTAAAAATAGGTCGGTTTTCATCAATCATTTTTAATTAGTTTAGTTAAGCTTACTGCTTCAGTAACACTAATTAATAAAATAAAATTTCATTTATTTGATTAAGTGTAACTAAACATTCTAAAAACTGTCAGGTCTCAAAAATTGTATCTATTTTCTACTCCTTTAAAGTTTTAAGAAGTAAAAATCTATAAATCTCGAATTTGAGGTACCACGAACATAAATAATCAAAACTCCTTTAAATTTTTACTTGACATATTAATTTATTTTTTCTCTCCATTAAAAGAGGTGTACTTATTTTTGAGAAATTTTTATGTATATTTAAGCGAACATTTTAATTATTTCAAATTTAATTTTACGTTTTAAATATAACGACCGAAGCCCCCGTATTCGAAAGTTTAAATCACCTAATTTCAGAACTTATATATCAAAATATCAGAATTTACATATCAACTACTTGTTAAATCACTTTGATTTTTATTAATTTACTATTGTTTAATTTGTAAACAGCAAGTTTCTATGATCATAAACGTCTATAGAAACTGATTTCAAACAAACATTCACGGATATTCGTTATGTGTTCGTAAGGTAAGGTAACTTTAAAAACAACCTTACCTTTTTAACTGGAATCGAAATAAAGTTAATTCAATAAAAGCACCTGTTTTTATAGAAATAAACATATTTTTAAACTTTATGAAAATGAATTTTAAGAGGTCATAGAATAATCCGTCAATCATCTAATATATTTGGATTAAACACATAGTTGATTGTGAGTGGAAAGTTATGCTGATATCTTAGTTCTTTTCTTCACATGATGAAACTTCGCTCACGGTAAAATTTCTCGATATATTAACACTATTATCTAAAAGTAAAACATGAATGCCAGATGAAAACTTTTTACTCAAGAAAATTGATAAAAAGAGATAGCAAATGTTGATGGATGTAAATAAATAGTTATTTCGCGAGGTTAGAATTATTTTGTTTTATCTCCAAGTTTAAATGTTGGGAGAAAGTTTTTGATTTTTTCTAAAAGTAAAAATTTTTTAAAGTTTTAGCTTTTATTTTAAAAGAAATAATAATCTATTCTTTAAATAATTTATGTTTAAGCAAATAAAAAATTAAAAAATAATGCGTATTTTAAAAGTTATTAGTACTAACTAAATTTAATAACTCATTTTCTCCCAACTTTTAAAGTTGGAGATAGAACAAAATAATTCTAACCTCGCGATTTGTTAAAAATGTTATGAGATAAACTCAAAACATATTGTTGTCAGAAAAATTAAGTCATATCTTAAAATAGTTTGAAGGGTTTTTCATTTTTATTCTCAATGTAAAAGCATTGTTAAATGCATTATTCATTATGTCTAGAAACAAAAGATATTATTATCAATACCAATTAGCAATGCCGGATTAACCCGGGTTCCTGTGAGCATAGGCGCCCGGCCCCCAAAAATTAGGGTATCAGTGGGACCCCCAATTTTTAACGATTATATATATATTTTTTAATTATATATGATTTGACATTCTAAATTAATTTTATCAATTTCTAAGGAAATTAATTTTGATAGTTTCTAATCAAATTAATTCCATTAATTTCCCATGTAATTAAAAATAAAAACTCTAAACTTTTAAAAAAAAAGTTCGAACTTGAACACGTTCGAACTGTATTGGAAAAAAGTTCGAACAATTTTTATCTTTTTTTACTTACTTGAAAAAGTGAAATAAACGGATACAAGTTAAATGCTAAACTGCTTAATTATTTATCAAGAAATGCGAATCGACATTTTGATTTGAATTTTTTATTTTATTTGAGAACAAATAATATCACTTAAATTAATAGTTGTTTGTTTTTTTATTTTTTTTATATTTATTGGTAAATATGTATTAAGTATTTTATATATTTTTTGAAATATTAGTTTTTTACTTCTTTTTTTTTTTTACCACTAAAGAATTATAAATTAAGATTACAATTGTTTTTGCAATAATTGGACAATAATGTACAGAAAATGTCTAAGCGAAAATTTAAAACGCAAACTTAAAAAAAATAAATGTGACAGACAGCAAACGACATTAAAAAAAATCCCAAAACTGACTAATTTTTTCCGATCTCCTGATAAAGCATTAGAGGAGAATCAATGTTTGTCAACTGAATCAAACCCAACTTCAGAAAGTTGACAATTGCAGAACGTAACAGATAATTCTTCAATGAACAAGGTATCGGTGTTATCCAATTCAACAGCGCAGCAAGAAAATGTGTCATATGGCAATGTAAGAATACCTTGGAATTTAGAGGAATGAATAAGTAATTAAATTTATTGTTATTATTGTTGTTACCGTTATTATCATTTCTTTTATTATTGTTGTTATTATTATTATTGTTATTATTTTTGTTATGAGTAATATTATTAAACGTATTATTATCTTTAATCGATAACTTAAGCTACACTGTTGTTTTTTGTTTTAGTCCAGCTTGTTAATGTCCATCTGACCCAGCATTGTGGACGGATTTGAAAGAAGCACAGCGCTACTGGATTTCTATAAAAGAAATTCCTGATCAAAATGTTGAGAACAAAAGTTTTGAAAAATCCAAAAATGTTACAAACCCCAAATAAGGTGCTGCTCTCTTATCTATTTTTCTTTTAAGTTGAAAAATGGTAAAATTCGAAAGAGAGACTGGCTTATTTATTCACCATCCGCAGGAAAAATATTTTGTTTCTTCTGCTTGCTTTTTCAAGATTCAGACGAAAATTTCAGATCTGGATTCAATGACTGGGTACATGGACTACGTTCTATACATAGACAAAGCAAGCAGCATTCTGATGCAGTCCAGTGCTATTTAGGAAAAGTTACATTAAAAGGAAAATTTGATATTCATTTAAAACAGCAGTTGGAGGATGAAAAGCGTTACTGGAGGGAAGTTCTGAGAAGAGTTGTTGAATGCTTGAAGTTTTTGTGCAGTCGAGGTCTAGCTCTAAGAGGTGATTCAGAAGAAACAGGTGACTTCAGTAATGGAAATTTTCTCGAGGCCTTGGAGTTTTTTGCAAAATTTGATCCATTCCTTGCTAAACAGTTAGAAAGCCGAGGAAACCAGGACAGAGGAAATGTTTCATACATTTCATCAACAAGTTATGAAGAAATTGTCTTCTTAATGGCAAAAAAAGTTCTGGATTCCATTAGCAACGAAATTGCCAGTGCTAAATACTTTTTACTGATTGTTGACTCATCAACTGACACTTCACACTGTGACCAACTTGCAATAATCATTCGATATGTGAGCGAGGAAGCTGTTGTGGAAGAAAGATTTGTTGGGTTTAAGTCTTCATGCGTACATAGCGGAAGGCTATGGCAGATGCTGTCAAGAAAACATTAGATAAGCTTGGCTTAAACATTAAAGATGCTCGTGGTCAGTCATACGACAATGCATCTAATATGTCAGGAAAATACAAAGGCCTGCAAACACTACTTAAAAATGAGAACCCAAACATTGAATTTATTACTTGTGCAGGACATTCTCTAAATTTATTTGGCGTAAATGCTGTTGACAGCTGTGAGGCTGCATCCGATTTCTTTGGGTTTCTCCAATCGCTGTATAACTTCTGTGCTTCTTCAACTCACAGATGGCAGATAGTTTGTTCAGGTCTTGTAGGTAGTGCTGGAAAGGACAGGAAAGTTACCATTAAAACCCTGAGTGGGACAAGGCGGTCAGCAAGAGCCATTTCTACTAAAGTTTATTCAAATTACAATCGTATCCTTGATATATTAGAATCGATTATTCTGGATAAAGATGAAAAACGTCAGACACAAAACGAAGCCACAGCACCTTTAAAAAAAATTAAAACTTTGGATGTTGCTTTTATGACGGAGCAATGGCACGGAATAATGTTACGATTTGATGCTACTAGTATGAAACTTCAGGATAAAACTGCAAATCTGGATCTTGGTGTTCGATTGCTTAAATCTCTTTTGGAATATGTGACGTCAGTTCGTGAAAATTTTCTCGGCATTTAAGAAAGCGCTAAAAGGTTCTCAAGCATTATTCCTAATCATGAAAATAAGCATGAAAATAAAAGAAAGAAGACGCACAAATTTGGGTTTGGTGAAAATAGCAAGAATGAAGTGGTTCTTAGTGGCAATGAAAAAATTAAAATCAAGTATTTTTTCCCAATCATAGACAAGTTGAAAATGTGCTTGAAAGAAAGGCTTTTTGCTTACGAGTCTGCAGAGAGAAAGTTTGGTGTTCTAACTAGTTTTCAGATCATGACCGTTCCTGTCATTGTTGCTGCTGCCAAATCCTTGTGTACGATTTATCCTTCAGACTTAGATATGCAATTCCCTGATGAAATTATCCAGTTTTCCAAATTCATGGCAAATGAGAAGAATATATCAGCACTTGAATGTTTACAAGCAATTCGTAGGAATAAGTTAGAATCAGTTTTTCCTAATGTTGACATCGCATATCAGATTTTTCTCACTCTTCCCATTACTAATTGTAGTGCAGAGAGGGCATTTTCAAAAACGGCAATAGTTAAGAATGATCTCCGTTCCTCAATGTTAAATGATCGTTTAAATGCTCTTTGTTTAATGACAATTGAAAGAACACTGTTAAAAAATATAAATTTTCAAGATGTTGTAATTGATTTTGCGAATGTGAAAGCAAGAAAAGTTTCTATTTAAATAAAAAATTAATCTTATGTTTTTTGCATTCATTTTTAAATACACTTTTTTAGGAATGGGGCCCCAAATATTTTTCGGCTCCCGGCCCCCAAGACCCTTAATCCGGCCTTGCCAATTGGGCATTATATATTCCCCAAGTAAGGCCAATTCGATCAACATCTGACGTTAAGCTAAGAGTATTAACAAACATCGCATCACCATTTGTTTATGAATACATATCCGATTTGCTAACTTTTGAAAATACGATCGACGTTCTCAAGTCGTTGTAGGTTAAACCGAAAAACGAAATTTTCACTCGGCATCAGTTAGCAACACGTAAGCAACAAACTGGCGAAACGCTAGACGAATTTTTACAAGTTCTCTGAACTCTTGCGAAAGATTGCAACTTTAAAGCAGTAATAGCCAATTTTTATAGCGATGAGTATATTAGAGATGCACTTATGATTGCGTTGAACTCAAGTATAATTAGTCAGAGGCTACTTGAAAACACGACACTCATATTAACATCGGATTTGACAAGGCACACTCACTAGAACTTGTGCGAAAGCACTCTGAAAAGTGTCAATCTAGCATACCCCAAATCAATGCAATAGGTAATTCAAGAAAATACAATGATAATGAGAAATCTTCACCACCGTCCACAAAACTGTGTAATTTCTGTGCAAACAATCGCAAAACAACTAATCTTTGTCTCGATTTAATTTAACTCTCTCGATTTTGTAACAATCATACCAAAACCAAGTACTCATATCAGTAATCATCTTTGAACTTTCTACGGAGAAAATCAAAGGTGTTAACTTCATTTACATAAAAGGATTAGACTTACAATTGCAACTTGAAAAACAAAAAAGGTATGATGGTGTAACAACTCTACCTGGTACTTTAAAAAAACCTACATTGAAAATAAATAATGCTTTTACCAAACAATTTTTGTAACACTCTTATTAAAAGGTGTTTATTTATTTTCCTTACAGAATCAGTTGTACCACAGTTACTATATGCTCTGTGCGTGAGAAATGAGCAGGTTGAAACGAGATTAGGACAGAAGCAAATATGATTACTGATATGAGTATTTGGTTTTGGGATGGTTGTTACAAACGTTCTTGCACTATCAACCTTTGTCTTATTTAGATTAAGCAGTCTATCGGCGCAGGGTTTTTGTCGGTTGTTGGAGGACACGTCAACAAAAAGCTGAGCTTGAAAGCGGAAAAGCACGGGAAAGTGAAAGTTCTTGCAGAGTCTAAATTGAACACAATAAGCGATTATACTTCAAAGGCGCTAAAAGATGGAAACATAAACGACAGCGAGTATGAGCTGATTCTTGGCGAGCTTCAGAAGCTTAAATCCATGATGAATGAAATAAGAACGAAAACTAAAATCAGCATTGATGAAATGACTAAAGAATCTTTAATACAAAAGGGCAGGGAGGATGCGATAAATGCATTTAATAACATGTTTAAAAAAAATTAAAATTTTTTCCACGGCTAACATCATCACAATCTCATAGTGTTAAGTCCAGGGATTCAAAGAATTTTTTTTTAAAATACAAGACCCGAACAAAAGGGATGAGATTGTTAGAGAAATGATCAAGAGTAGAAACAGGATTTTTCAGGAAAGCATCAATAACAATATTTTAGATGCAAATTTTCAGACTGATTTGAGCAAGCTTTACAAACCTCTTATTGAAAGAAATGAGAAGGTTAAAAACGAGATAAAGAACATGGCGAACAGAGTTGCTGATGGCAACCAAACAATGAAGATCCTATAAAAAAATGCCAGAGAATTTAGGAGATATTTCATCCTCCTATTTAAACAAGTACACGTGTTATAAAATAAATACGGAAAGAAATTTTGAAGTGAACAAAAAAAATGGTAAAATGTATTTCGGAAAAATGGAGATGTCTGTAGACGGAAATGATATTATTATTGGTGGAGACAGGTACGATGGAACAAAAGGTCTTTGGGAGCTTGTGACAAAATCTACACGTCCTGATAGAAACGACCTTACAGAGGAAGATTTTCAAAATTACTCAAAAATACTTACAGACACTGGCGCTACATTTACTGAGGCTAATCAAAACAGGCCTAGAGCCTCAAAGAGTGAAAAATATAGAAAAATAATAAAACCATTTGGAATAAATTTAAAAGTGAAACTTTGGGTAAAGGTCATGGATATATTGTGCTTCCAGGCACAATATATCCATGACCTTTTAAAAAAAAAGTTGGTTTATAAAAATGATCATTTACAGAAATAGATTTGTTAAGAAACGTGTTGTCGGTGGAAGTGGAATAATCGATACGTTGAAGAATTTTTTAAGAAGAGCAGCAACGTCAAGTGCCTCTAAAGCAGCATCAACTTTGGCCAATAAAATCGTAGCTAGCGATTTGGGAAAAGAGGCTCTTACTGCGGCAAAATCAGCAGGAAAAGAGCTGGCTTTTTCCGCCATATCCACCGCCAAAGACGTAGTCATTGATAAGGGTAAAAAGACTATAGAAAAATTGTACTCAAAGACTGGAACGCCGAATCTAAAAGAACAAATAAATTTAACTCAGAAAAGTAAAGACATCATTTCAGGAATGGTTAGCAGCAGACTTGCACAAGCGCCAAGCTCGCAATCGTCAAGCGCACCACCGATGGATGAATTATACAATTCCATGTTTGGAGGGTCGTTGAAAAATAAGTTGACAAAGGAAAATGCCATCAGAATACAAAACCTTGTAAAAATGGGGAATGGGATGAAGATAGTGTGATGGATCCGTGAAAATTCTTGGAATTTTTTTTCTTTTGTATATAAAAAAATACTAAATTCCGATGTTTTAAATTTTACAGAAGAACTAATTGTCAATGAAGAAATCGAGAGATTCGAATTTCACGAATACGAACCAGTCAGTATAAATTTAAATACTACTGGAGAAATAAGAATCAACATCGAGCAGCAACACTTGTTCACGCTTCCATCGGAAGTGTACATTTTGGTTGAAGGAAGACTTTTAAAAGCGGATGGAACGTCCTACGCGGATACAGACGTCTTTACTCTTGCGAACAATGGAATGTGATTTTTAGAGCAGCCGCAACAGCTGCAGGAAAATTGGATCTTAGCGAATTGTCCTTGTTTATGCCTCATGTCACTCCATCTGTTTTGGCGAGCAACAATCTTTACAAAATAATTGAATCGAAAGTGGATGTGCCAATATCGTTCAGATCCAGACAGTGTGACACAGCCGTTGTGCCTGTATCGAATACATTCAGTTGGAGGTTGAGCGCTAGATCGGCAAGATAAAGATGGCAGCCAAGAGTAAACCCGTCAGTATTTGATCACTGTGACTTGAAAACATGTACGTCACTTTAAACAGTGAAAGATACCTTGCTGTCGATTATGACTTGTCCTTCAAAAACAGCAAATACTCAAGAGCCTACAGAGATGCCGCCAAGTTTGATAATAGGCTTTATGGAATTAGCGAGATAATCGCGCAACCTAACTTGTCCGCGTTAAACTATAAGTATATTTGGCCACCTATGGTTTTTGATGTGAGCAAGCAGGCTGAGAGGCTTAAATCTTCAGTTGTGGATGTTCAAATTAGAGCCACATTTGAAAAAGCCATTTCTCCAGATACTCAAGCTTTTGCCGTCGTTATTTCCGATAAATTGATGAGGATTAAATTAGACGGAAACAGAATGAATATTGTTTATTGATTCTCGAAGATCATGTTAAAAATTGAATTAAATAATTTTTTTTCTTTACATAATAAAAAATGAGATACACGAAAAAGGATTTTAAAAAATTGCTAAAAGAAAATGGCATTTCTAAAACGTCAAACAGTTTAGTGGCGCTGTTAGCGATTGCGATTGAAAATAATTTGATAGACAAAAATTTGTTGTTGGCGCATGTGAAAGAAGAGAGACCTGTTGGAAGACCAAAAAAAGATGTGAAAGAAGAGGAACCTGCTGGAAGACCGAAAAAAAAATAATGAAAAACAAATCGACCCCAAGTATGAAAGGCTTATTATGATTAGAAAAAATCCTGTGACTTTAAGACTGACCAATGTTAAAACTGGCGAGGTGACCGAGTACAACTCTTTATACAAGGCGATTAGAGAGACGAGACACGGTTGGCAGTACTTTGAGACTCGAGATGGAAAGGTAGATAAAGGATGTAAAATAGAAATTTTAAATTCAGATGAGCAAAAAAAATTCAAAGAATTTTTCACGGATCCAAAGGATCAAAAAAAAAAGCATGCGACTTAAGATTTTACGCATGATTTAACAAGAAGAAAAAATGCGCAACTTTTATCCGTTTTTTCTTGAATGCAGCATGAGAGAAACTGATATGAGTAAGAAAAAGGATCTTGAGCTTCTTTGGAAAAGGAGGTGTTATTATTAATGATTCTGTTTACGCCACCGAAAACGGAAATTTTAAAATCCAAAAATTATTCAGCGAGAAGGACAGAGAAAAGCTTTACAAACTCGTATGGAGTGATGAGACTGAATTTTCACAAACTGAGAGAGAGATTAAAGAGCATATCAGCGAATGGAACAACTTGAAGAAAAGAGACAAACTAAGAGCTATTGACAAGTAGTGCTTCATTTGGATTGCGATTTTAAAGAGAAAAAAAGGATCAATGGCATACTTAAAATCACGCTTTTACTTCACTTGCTTAAATCAGACGACATAGTGTACAAGGACTGCGAAATTAAAAATTTAAAGAATTTTCACGGATTCGCTAGCGAATTTAAAAAAATCAAAGATTTTTCCAGAGATCCAAAGAAGATCTTTTCAAAACTGATTTTTGAAATTTCTAACAAGAAAATTTAAAAAAATTGAAATGGCTTAAATAAAAATCTTTCTCTATAAAAAATGGAAAACAAAACTGTCAAAAAATTGCGGCAAATCGCAAGAGAGCGAAAAGTAAAGAATTTTTACAAAATGCGAAAGGCTGATCTTGTTAGAGCCTTAGGTCTTTCAGACCCACATGAGTTAGGTGCTTCGCGCCCACATGAATTAGGTGCTTTAGAGCCGAATTCAGCTCAAAGGAGTATACTTTCATGGGCGGTTCCAGCTGCAAGACTATCACGTCATATCCTTGACGAGCCAATTCCAGCATCAGCTTCGTCGTCTGTGTTGGTTCCCGGACGAAAAATAAAATTGAATTGAAATTGACAAGGCATGCGGTGGATTGCGTCGCCAAGCAATTTTCTTACAAAGTCGAAGGAAATCATCAAGACGCCCCTGCATTCTTAAACTTAGCGAGAGAGGGAGCAATAAGAATACTGAGAGAAAATAGAAATAAAAAAGTTCACATCGTTTTGACGTGCGAGATGGAGTGTGTGAGCATTTCAACTGGTGAAGTCGCAACTCGAATTGTTCCTTTTTCATCCAACTCTGGAATTGTGTTAGAGTCGACGGATTTGGAAAATTTTTATGACCGAGCGAAAGAAGAAATCCTGGAAAACATGGTCAAGTACAACAAGATGGGTTTGAGTTGCAGAGTTTCTGCCATTATGAAGATGGATGTAAATATGATTGACTATAATCCAATCAGCGCAAGGTCGTATCTCCCTCTTGACCTGTTTCTGTCGAGCAAAAAGGCAATAACTAATATGGTCAACAAAGACAATGAATGCTTTAAATGGTGCGTGACGAGGGCCTTGAACATGAAAGATAATTCAACTGGGTCTAAAAGACCTAAACACTGTGAGAGGATTGACAAAGAGCTTGTTGAAAAGTTGAAAGAGTTGAATTGGGAAGGGATAGAATTTCCAGTCTCACTCCGTCAAATAAATAAATTTGAGAAGAATAATAAAGACCTAAGCGTCAATGTCTTTGGCTGTAAAAACAAATCCATTTATCCTTTGAGGATATCAAAACACTTTTTGAGAAATCGTCAAATAGATTTGCTCCTCATTTCAAACGAGGAGACATCGCATTATTGGTTGATCAAAAGTTTGAGTCGGCTCATTTCCTCGCAAGCATGCGCGCATCAGCACAAATCTTTTTATTGCAGAAATTGTCTGCAAGGGATGAACAGTGAAAAAGCGCTTTCCAAACATTTGAGTTATTGCAAAGAGCACAGTTCTGTCAGAATCGAGCTTCCCGAAAAGAATTCATCCATGCAGTTTAAACACAAAGATAGATTGGTGAGAGTTCCGTTTGTGGTGTACGCTGATTTTGAAAGTTTTATTACTCCGATCAACACATCCGGTCTTGATCCTAGCCAGTCTTACACCAAGCAGTACCAAAAGCATACGCCGAGTTTGTTCTGCTATTTCATCAAATGCTTCGACGAGAAAATTTATATACAAAAACCAGTCGCGTTTACAGCAACAAGCGAAACAGATGACGTCGCCAAAATATTTGTGGAGTGGCTTGAAGAAGACATCAAGGAGATTTACGAGATGATTAAATTTCCAAAAAAGATGGATCTAACCCCTGAGGAAAGATATGATTTCAATGCCGCGACAGTGTGCCACATTTGCGGTTTAGATCTCGGAAGCGATAAAGTGCGCAGCCACTGCAAATAACAGGAAAGTACAGGGGCGCCGTTCATAACAACTGCAAAATTAAAATTCCTAAATTCTTCCCAGTTGTGTTTCACGATTTATCTGGGTACGACAGCCACTTATTCATCAAGAAGCTTTCAGGAGGTAAACTGAATTGCATCCCCTACAATGAAGAAAACTACAT
This sequence comes from Hydra viridissima, assembly GCA_014706445.1. Taxonomy (NCBI): domain Eukaryota; kingdom Metazoa; phylum Cnidaria; class Hydrozoa; order Anthoathecata; family Hydridae; genus Hydra; species Hydra viridissima. Next base: position 39,520 of record QPEY01000217.1, on the reverse strand, counting down.
CAGCTTTTCAAAAGAAATTAAAGTGGGGGAGTACGTTAAAGAGGCCAAGACTGTTGAAATTAAGCGAGAGTTGAGATTCATCGACAGCTTCAGATTCATGGCCTCCAGTTTAGACAGCTTGTCTAAAAATCTAACGAAAGACCAATGCAAGAACATTAAGAATTACTATTCCGGCAAGCAGTTTGATCTGTTGCTCAGAAAAGGTGTGTACCCTTACGACTGGGTTGACTCGATAAATAAACTCTCTGAAACGCAATTTCCACCAAAAGAGTCGTTTTTCTCCAAGCTCAACGACACGTCAAAACGGTATGGGACGAGTTTGATTGCAGAACGTTTAGGGACTATCACGACTTGAACAACGTTTCTGACGTGCTGATGCTTGCGGATGTGTTTGAGAATTTTAGAGATGTTTGCATGAAAAATTACAAGCTCGATCCTGCTTGGTATTACACGTCTCCTGGATTGGCCTGGGACCCAGCGCTCAAGATGACGGAAATAAAATTAGAGCTGTTGAGTGATTTTGACATGGTGCTGATGATCAAGAAAGGGATACGCGGAGGAGTTAGCATGATTTCAAACCGTCTAGGAGCCTCGAATAACAAATACGTGGGAGATTCGTTCGACCAAAGCAAAGAGTCGACATTCATTCAATACTTGGACGCCAACAACTTGTACAGATGGGCCATGAGCAAGCCTCTCCCAACGCACGGCTTTGAGTGGATGAGCGAAAGCGAGATGGACCATTGGAAATCTTTGCCGTGCATTTTAGAAGTGGATTTGGATTATCCGGAAAGTCTTCATGACGATCACAACGATTACCCGCTGGCGCCTCAAAGAATGACCATAGACGAAGTGGACAAGTTGATGCCAAACTTGAACGACAAGACGAAGTATGTCGTTCACTGCGAGAATCTCAAATTGTACGAGCGATTGGGATTAAAAATTGCAAAGATACACAGAGGAGTAAAATTTGAAGAGCGGGATTGGCTGAAAGAGTACATCGATCTAAACACAGACTTGAGAACTAAAGCCACGAACGACTTTGAAAAGGATTTTTTCAAGCTGATGAACAATTCGGCGTTTGGAAAAACCATGGAAAACATTGAAAAGCGAATGGACGTTAGGCTGGTCACAAAAAGGGAAGACTCTGTGAAATTGTCTTCTAAACCAAATTACGATCATCACACGATATTTGATGAAAACTTGATCGCGGTGCACATGAAAAGAACAAAATTAGTTTACAACAAACCGATTTATTTTGGAATGTGCATTTTGGATTTAAGCAAAACATTGATGTTTGAATTTCATTATGATTTTATCAGGAAAATGTATTCCGATCGAGCAAAGTTGTTGTTGACGGATACGGACTCGTTGATTTACGAAAATAAATCAACGAGTGAAGGCAGACGATTTTTACAAAGACATTTCAAAAGATGTTGACAACAAATTTGAGACGAGTGAATTTGATAAAAACCATCCAGCTATCAGCAGCGTTGGGTTCAAGGTGGGCGCAAACAAAAAGGTGATAGGAATGTTTAAAGACGAGACCTCTGGAAAACAGATTGAGGAGTTTGTCGGCCTCAGGTCAAAGTTGTATTCTTACAAACTCCATGAAAGCGAATTTAAAAAATGCAAAGGGGTAAAGAAAAATGTGGTTAAAAAATACATCACACACGAAGATTACAAAAACTGTTTGGTAAGTAAAAAAGGGCAGGTAAGGAGCATGAGCGTGATCAGATTCAATTTGCACGAAGTTTACACAGAAGAAATAAACAAAGTCGCACTCAGCGCCGATGACGATAAAAGAGTCATCCTTGAGGATGGAATACACACGTTAGCCTACGGGCATTAAAGGATCCAGAGAATTTTCAACGGATCCAAAGGATTTTAAAAAAATAACAAAAAAAAAAAGATCAACGTAGAAGGAATTGTCTTGCCGAACGAGCCTCTTACAAACTTTCAATTGATAAATGCAGCAAAAAAGCTAAAAATAAAAAACTTTGGGGGCGTTTTTGTCAGAGATGAATTGCCAAAAAAGGTAAGGAATAAAGAATGCGGGATAGTCAACACGGGAGACTCCAGCACGAATGGGTTTCATTGGGTCTGTTGGTATAAGGACAGGGATAAAAAATATAGCTTTGACTCTTACGCCTAACCTCCACTTGTAGAGCTAGTAAAATACTTGAAAAGCCCAGTTTATTTCAATAGCGAAAGAGATCAGTTTGGTGACACTTCCTATTGCGGACACTTGTGCCTCTACGTCTTGAAAAAATTAGATGAAGGAAATGACTTTCAAAACGTCGTCAACACGCTTTGGTGAAAATAAAATCGAGCGTATATAAAAATAATTAACAAATTCGGCAGAACAGAATTAGGGAGATACTTTTATGACCCTCTCTCAGCAGACCTTACCAACAACGCTTTTATAAGGACAGACGGATCGAGGACGATCACGTCAGACTTGGATTTCAACTCTCACAAAATAATAAATTTGGCAGAACCCGTCAACTCTCACGACGCTGCCACTAAAAACTACGTGGACACTCATTCGTCAGGTGGAACTGGAACCATCACGTCAGACCTCGATGTGGTTCGATTCAATTTAGGTTTCAGTTTATTTATTTAAAAAATTAATATGAAATTCAAAAAGCAAGTGGAGTTATTTAACTTTAAGTACGATTTTTTTGGAATTACGGAAATCTACGCTAGATACCATAATTAAGTTGTTAATAGACTTAAACGTCTGATTTTAAAAGGTAATCCAGGTAGTAAAGAATAATTTCCTAGAACATAATATTGATGCCATATTTCAGGCTGAAAACGTCCCTAGAAGAAGAGCATTTAATTGACTTTCCAGCATCTACCTCCCCCATGATGAATGTAGAAGCTATTTCAACAAGCCTGGTGTTACAGTAGATGATGACCTGGACAAAGAAATTTTGAAATTCGGGGATGAAATAGTGTCTGAAATCTAGTAAGTCTTAATCGACTAATTTTCTGTTGTTGCAGAGCATATAGTCCCAGAGAAAAGAAAAAAAAACAAAAAAAAACAGAAAAATAAGAAACCAAGGAAAGCACCAGTTTTAAACACCATGAGTATATATGAAATTTCTTAAAATCGTTAAGTGTGAAAATCGAAAAAGGATGTAAATGGCTAAGAAGATCCTACTTCACAGTCGTACCTAATCGTCTTACAGCTGACGAACAAGAGACAGCTAAAAATTGTCAATATTTAACGCAGAAATGTGAAAATCAATGCTTCATTCTGTATCATGATCAGGAGAAAATCTTTTCTGTAACTGTACTTTTTGTACCTTTCAACAAATGAAGCAACAAATGATAAAGAATAGATTTTAAAAAAAAAAATCGATAAAAATTAATTCTTCATTTATTCAGTTAAATTTACAACTTTGATTTCCAAGAGTTAAAAAAAATGATTTAAAAATGTTTAAAAAATGATTTGTAAAAATTAAAAACAGCATCTTTCGTGTAATATTCTTACAGGTCAAACAGAAAAAAGTTCTTTAAATGCACTGTAAATACATTTGCTCTGGAAAAATATATTGTTAAAAAAATAGTTTACAAATAATAGACAAAATTTAACTGAAATGATAAATCAAAAAATAATATGCTGAAAAAAGTATATCTTTCAGCTTCTCTAAAAATTCTTCCATCTCTAAAAAAAAAGAAACAGTTTAAAACACTTGGTCACACTGCTGCAGCTTCTCACCACCATCCTTCACTTTGCTTAAAATGCATATTAGGAAAAATCTTTTAAAACGGAACTTAAAAAAATCCATTTTAAATTTCAGAGTGGTCCACTTTTACGAAAGTCCAATCAATTACACTGTAGTTACGTCACTTGACCGCATTTCGACAATTGTCCTTAACCACAGTGAACATAAATGCTTCAAATGACAAATATGCATTTTGTCCTGATTATCTTTTTGCCCTCATTTTTACACTTTTCATGTTATTTTTAAGCAAGGAAATCAAAGTATCTGAAAAATAGGACTAAATACTAGGGTGAAGTGAAAACAACTTTTTTTTATTGTTGTTCAACGCATTTAACAGCCATTTTTTGTTTCTAATACATTTATTACTTGTCAACAACCTCAACGTCTTTACCAAAAAAATTGTTCGCTACATATATCATCTAAACATACAACATGTGACTCTTGTCACCAATTAATAATCGTTATAAAAACTGTTATAATAATAAAATTATGCAACGTGTGAATTTTGTCAATAATTAGCTTTGCTAATTATTGGCACATTATTGACGCATATTAAAATCACAACATCTCCCCCAGCTCACCAAGAGGTCATACATAACCGTGATACTTTCGGTTAGGAAGCACTCTTCTCCCATAGCGAGTGAACCGAACAGGCTGTGTCTCTATCTCACTATTTGTTGGATAGTTTTGACCAGCGTGGTCCGCACTATTGTCAGCTTCACCATCGTCCAGGGGATTTATTTGAGAACTTGGATCTTCGATTACAACGCGTTCTAAGTTCGTTTCGGGAGGTTTAACCAGCGTCAGATCATAATCGTCATCAGTTGTTATGTCTCCTTCCTTGTCCCCACAACGATGCTGCAGATGAGAAAAATGTCGTGGCAACATATGCCCATTAACTTCAACTTCAGCCGTCAAACCATTACGCAGTGTTACTATGCTTCCTTTTAACCATCGCTATGTACCCGGCGTCATATGCTTGGGCTTCACCCACACTTTATCGCCAACTTTCCATCCTTGAAACTTCTTAACGCCGTTAATGCATGTTCTCAAACTTTTTTGTTTGTTCTCGGTAATAACAAACATATATTTTTTCCGGACTGCAACATTTGTTTATAAACAATATGATATGTTAAGTTTTAAACAATATCTATAGATATTGTTTAAAAATTAACATATCTTTTGCGATGGAGTAAGAAAATATGTATACATATTTTCTACAAGAAAATAGTAAGTAAATTTATATTTTGCCCGCTATTTTACATGTTTACATTGATCTATGGTAACTTAAAGACCGGAATTTTAGTTAAATAGTTTTATGGCATTATGAAATAAGGGTGGTTCATATCACAGTAATGTTTAAATTTTGAGCTTAGACTTTTAAATAAACCTTAAGAGGTTTAACTTTAAAAGTCGAACTAGTCGTATGTCTATTTGTGTGTTCTTCACACTCATATTAATAAAAACTTTCATATAAAATGGAAAAAACAGATTTTAAACTTGAAATAACTAAATTTTTTCGACCTTTAATATGTTTGCAGACATATGACCGGTTAGAAATTAAAGATATAACTTAAAACTTATTTGAAAAAGTTGTTTTCTCAATTTAATGTTTTATCTTTATGGAGAGCAGGACCATTTTATACCAAAATATGGTTCATCAACTTTAAAGCAAAATTTTATATCTAAACTTGAGTAATGTAAAAGAAATTTAACTTTGTTTGATTTTAGACAAACTAAAGCGCTAGGAGAAAAAAAAGAAATAAAAAAAATAAAATATATTTGGGCTAAAAAAATACAGTGAAACATAATCTTTTTGTAAAAACGCAAAGTTCGTGTATTTTCCAGAACATCCATTAAGTTGAGTTAGTCAGGGGTTTTTGTGTTGATTCAACTTTATCGATTCCAGGAATTCGCATGCGTTTGTATTGTTGGCAAAAGATTTCAGAAGGTGTGCATAAGTGATGTAAGTTAAGTAATAAGTGATGTAAGTTAAGTAATAAGTGATGTAAGTTAAGTACTTACTTAATTACTTAACTTATATCCCTTATTACTTAACTTACATCACTTATCTCAAAACCGGTTTTTCTGCATTTTTTACCTCCTTTTAATTGATACTTGTACCTTCTAGCTAATTATTTGTTGTTTTTATTCAGTAATGACAGCGCACTCAATGACTAAACAGTTTTTTTCATCTTTGTTTACAATAATCATTTTAATAATAATAAATTTATTACTTTTATATATATACATTGTTTTTTTTGTTCATTGAATCCCTAAACAACTTAAAATGGCCGCCGACCACTCCCATATTTTCACTAAAAATTATATATAAAAAAATGTACCTTATAAAATCGGTTTGGTTATATACACATATCATCAAATACATGCATCCAATTCAGCTACGTTGATATGCATTGCATCAGACTTTGGTCGGAGCCATGTCGCATCTTCTATTTTTTTGTCACCTTACATTATCACAACTCCTTTTGTCAGCGAATTTGCATCACACCATACAGTAAGGGATGCATTTGGTTTGACATTCCATTCGCCTTTGGCTGGATCGCATTTGATGACTTTTTCCACGACTTCCTTCATCATTTCATTAACGTGCTTATTCGTAATAGTTTCATCCCAACCTGCCTCGTTTGTACATCCTTTTATAAAGCTACATGCGAGTCTCAACCATCCAGCAACTGGTAGATGAGCAACCAGATTACCACACAATGAGAATATCTCCCTCTTGGTGAGCACATTTTTAATAATGGGAATCTCGCGACCTCTCTTCCAAAACATTTCCTTTGTAGACGGATTTACTGTTACTTCCAATCCTAGTGCACGAACTGGGTTTTTGCCAAAATATTCAGGTGTTTTTGCGTGAAGACCCCATTTCTTCAAATGTGCCACCAGCATTCTTCCGTTTCCATTGGTTGCCAAGGTGTCATCAATGTATCCACTTGTTGATTTTGCGAGTGCAGAATTTTGTTGGAGAACATATCGTAATATTGAGCTCATCATCACAGGTGCTAGGTTCAAACCGAAGCCCAAACGTGTAAGCGCATATCGTTGATATTTGTAAATGACAGTTTGGTAAGACCAATGTCGTGTATGCACATGAACTTGTAAGTATGCTCTTTTTAGATCCACCACAGAATCGTTGCTATTTGTACTCATGAGTCTCTAATCTCTCATTGCATTGTTGATAACATCCGCATCCTATATAGAGGCTTTTACATAGGCGTTGAGTTCGCGATAATCAAGCACCGGTCTTATCTTCTTTTTGTTATCTTGCATGACGCACATCAATGGCAGTAATTCTTTAGCTTTGCCCATACTTTTTTCGTCATATTTGACAAGTATGCCTTCTTTGATCCATTCGTTAATTTCGTTGTCGAACGCTTCACGATGTTGGTTAGATACGTTATACTGACTTGTTCTGTTCTTCATTTTAGGTTCGTTCTCCCACTCCCAACTAACAATTTATTTTTTGCCATCAAAATAAGATTTGCTTGTTCCAATTTCAACAGTCGCAACGCGGGGTGTCGATGACAACTTAATTAGAGAATTACAGAATTTTAATTTCCCAGTGCCAATTTTCAGCTCATTACACGACTTTACTAGATCCATGCCCATAATCATGTCGTATTTGTTTATTACTTCATCCACGCATAAGACCAATGCCTTAAGCAAGCACCCATTCGTTGGACTTCCTCACATCAAATCATTCCACCCATTGTTGCAACATCCACTACACGAATCACTTTATAGTCAGATGGCAGTAGCTTCTTGGTGATGATTGATTGCGAGCAACCAGTATCTAAAAGCGCTGTAGCTTTTCTTCTGTTTATCACCAAGTCGATAATTGGTAGTACTGTTTCGGGACGAGTTCTTGAAGAAACACCTAATGCGAACTCGTCCCATTTAAGTTTTCCTGGTTTTGTCGACGTTTGTAACAGTCCTTCGCAGCATGTTTATGCGAGCATTTCTTGCATAAAGAGGTACATTCACGTGCAAACTGATTTAATGATTCGCAGTGAAACATCGCATTTCTTTCTTTCTCCGTATATGAATTGTCATTACTGTCCCAGTTGTTCGGTAACTTGCATTTACTTCTTCATTCACAGATAAACATGCCGCATCCAATCTGGTTTGTACAATTACGGATGCAGTCTTGACGCAATCATCAATGCTCAACGCATCCTGTCCCCGAAGAATGGCACGCAGAGTAGCACTATCATTAACCCTAATGATGAATTGATCACGAAGTCGACCGTCTCTCTCTGAAGGCAAGGCAACTTGCATTCTTGAGCTGCTCGGATCACTTGATGCGCAAACGTCTGTATCGATTCTTCATTGCCACGATAAGTTTTCCCAAATTCATACCGTGAGATTAACGATGAATTTCTTATTTACAACGTTTCCAGTTTCACCACCAACTCTTCGTACGAAACGTCCTCTGGCAGTTCAGGTGCTGTTAATTCTTCCATGGTATTGTAGATTTTCGACGACAGAGCAGCAAGCAAATACGCTACGTGTCGATCTGCAGTAATATTGTTTATCACGAAGAAAGAAGTTATCTGCCGAATAAATCGCTTTGGCTGTCGATCTTCTTATAGCGGAGATAATAGACACGCCCGGTTAGCTTGTTGTTCAACGCATTTAACAGCCATTTTTTGTTTCTAATATATTTATTACTTGTCAACAACCTCAACGTCTTTACCAAAAAAATTGTTCGCTATATATATCATTTATACATACAACTTGTGACTCTTGTCACCAATTAATAATCGTTATAAAAACTGTTATAATAATAAAATTATGCAACGTGTAAATCTTTTCAATAATTAGCTTTGCTAATTATTGACACATTATTGACGCATATTAAAATCACAACATTTAGAAATTCAATCATCCTCCCTGATTTCTATTTTAATTATAGGAAAAGTTAAAAAATGATATCAATATTAGCTAAATTGGACAAGAATTACCCCTTGCAGCAATTTTAGGCCAAATTAGACATAAAACTTCAGAATTTTCCATATTTTAAATTGTTTATTCCAAATAATGATTTGTTTTATTCCAAATAATGATTTGTTGTTCCTTTTAAATGCATTATTATCATTCTATCAACAAGTTATTTTAAAGAAGTTCTTCCTAGATTGCAGACGAAGATTTATCACACCATTTCTTTTCATCTCGCCACAAATAGAAGCAAAAACTGCTGTCACCACCTTTACACAACGTTCTACAGCTTGCGTGTGGCAAGGTAACTTTTTTAAAAGATCAGTTAGTTGAATACGATACTCTTTTGCCTTTTCCAGTTTGTCATCAGTAAGTTGAATTGTTAGTGGTGGCTAAATCTGCTGTGAATTACTCTAATCAATCAACTCCCATGTATCCTTAGCCATAAAATCAAGATTAGGAACTTTGAGCTATTGCACACTTGTTTGGTCAGCTCTCATACTTCTTTCTTCTCTAGCTCTCTATATACACCTAACACCTAATTCTCTGATATGTGGCTGCTCCTCTGATATAATTGCAAGAAGGATATTCTCTTGACCGAAGAATGCATTTGTTTGAATAACTTTGTAAATGGAAGATAACGTGATTTGACTGTTGTGCTGCACAGATGCTTGCTGTCATGAAGGATACAAGGTTCCTTCTTGAAGATAATCCACATAAGGGCATGAAGACACATGTCATTAAAGTTACCAAATTTGATCAGAGATTGCTGATAGAAACATAATCTAAGGATCCTGTTGGCAGTGGTGACCAACCTAGAACGAGCTAGTTTTCCAGGGCTGCTCCTAACTAGATTGGTAAAACAAGTGCTACTTAATACAGCTTGGCAGATGTCCAAAAGCTGATCTGTACTGAGCATTTTTTTGTCCACCTCTGAGGGTTTTTGATATTCAACATAAATGGTTTATATGTTGAATATCAAAAACCTTCAAGATCTCACAAGGTTTAAGCGACTTTCCAATAGAGCTTGAATAGCATCTAGGAACAAAAGTTGGTCCATCCAACTCCTCAAACAAATGGCATATTGGAAGCTCATTTGCATGTAGCAAACAAACTACCCATTATAGAAGTCGTTGAAGTTTTAACTCAATCAATCTATTTACATCATCCTTGTTTCCAGTGTTTAAACTAGTTCTGTCACAACAAAGTCCAGCACTTACAAATTATCCAATTGATACTGTGTTCTTTAGAATAATGAAGAATTGCAAATTTTAATGGTACAGCTGTGCCACTAGGAGGAATGCAGTGTCACAAATAGCCTCCTCTATATTCCTTAATCAAGGATATGTGCTCCTCCATCACTATGGTTCTCTTATTATTGGCAAATTGGAGTGCCTGGTCTCTTTTGCCATCAACGTACAATGCCTTTACTTGGACTTTGCCAACTTTCAGATTATCCCTGGCTTTCAAGCACTCACACCTTTACTTGCTTCAGCCAATAACTTTTGTTTTGTTATCATGTGAAATAATGCCAATATCCTCAAACACAGCTGATGCCATAGCTAAAGCAGTCTGTCTAAGAGTCTATGGTGGTCACAGACTAATGAAAGAGAAGGGAGAGACAATCACACCTGCTTTGAAGATGATGATGATGATGATGATGATGATGATGATGATGATGATGATGATGATGATGATGATGATGATGATGATGATGATGATGATGCAGGAGTGTTTTTATCAATAGCAGGCTGTTTTGAAGTACTAGGTGTGACAAAAGTGACAGAATCTAGTGGTACTGCATCAGTAAGGTTTGATCTCTAATTGCATTGAACATTCTGCAGTTTTGCTGTAACTTCTTTGTCTATTAATCCAATAGCTATTTTACGTTCACTCCTTTGATATTCCAGGAAAGTGTAGCTGGTACCAAACTAACTAGGCACAGCAGCATTTCTTTAGATCTTTGCATTGGCAAGCAGATATATCAAACAGTTTGGCTAGTTTGTCATTAGAGAGCTGAAAGTTGTTCTTTTTATTTTCCCTGTCAGATGTTGGAGTTTTTCTGCAGTTTTTTGTTTTGCTCAAAAAGGTTTAAAACTCTCCTTGTCAAGGATGTAAATGATAACATAGTTGGTATGTTGCATTTACTCCAAATTTTAAAAGCCAGAATTGCTGTTGAACTGCTTCATTCTTTTTGCTGGTTTTTCTGGGAAGTTTCTGTAGAATTATAGAATATATTTAACTGTACTATTACTTGAGAAATGATGTAGAATAGCTTGCTTACATTTTCTTGCAAATGCACCATGTACCGCATGACATCTAGTCCTGTTGGCAGTTGCACCTCAGAGTCAGAGAGTGGCTTTGAATACCCTAAGAATGGATGATCTGTTTAAGATCTTAATATTATATTTACTGAAACATAATTAGCAAAGCATTGAGCTGTACATAGAAACATACATAGTTTTAGCAATTTCATTATATAAAACTTTACACTTATAATATCTAAAAAACAAGTTTTTATCAGAAAATGTTGTATCAAGCTAAATTCAAACAAAATCAATTTAACAATAGTAAGTAAACAAAGTTATGTGGGTTCGTTGTGAATATTTTGGTCATAATATTTATGAATAACGCAAACATACCTAATATGTTATCACTTTGAAGCTCCCAAAAAATATTTTAAAAACTGTGAAATTTGCTCTATCAATAATAATATTAGTCAAAAATTGCTACATGGGGTAATTTTTGTCCTATTTTGCTCATCTTTGTCTCATGTTTTAAAGTTTCCAATAATTAATCTGGAAATCAGAGAGGATAATTGAATTTCTAAATAAAGTTGCTTTCACTCCACCCTACAAATTCTACTTTTCCTCAACATATAGTATTTTTTTCATTTTGAAAACATAACATGTTTTACATAAATACAATTAAACAAGAACCATAACAGATTTTTAGATTGCATAAGGAAGAAAAATTTGTTGATGCAAAAAGGACTAGTTCATAAAATTTTTTTTTAACTTTTTTGGTTATTAAATAATTTATTACACTGACATTGAAGGGCTACAAAGCTAATAGAATAAATATGGCCCAAAAAAAAATTAATCTGTAAATATGAGTGAAGATATAATTGTTCATGTTCATAAAGCTCAAAGTATTATATAAATCTTTTTTCAATTTCTCATTTCATTTAAGATATGACAGGAGTAATTTTTGCAATTGCAGAAACTAAGCACCTGTCTTCAGTTGTACAATAATATAAGTTTGTTTGATATTGATAAACTTTTTAACTGCATAAGTAATTAACTGTAAAAAAAAATGCAGCAAAACATCAGCATAAAATTAATCTCTAGAATAAAGTACTTTCAGCTAACAAGCGAAAATTAGCAAGGTAAAAACTCAAACAAATCACACTATTAATTATATAAACAGGACAGTGTAATTCAACTTGTGTTAAACATTAATCAACCTGACAACCTTTCTTTTCAAATGAGAGTTTCTCTGTAAATCTTTATGCAAAAGGATAGCCTGCACAAATGCAACAGGCATATATATATATTACTTCAATTTATCATGTAAATGCTGTAGCTATTAAAACTCATTAAATCATAAATTGTAATAAATTGTTATAGGAATTAAATATACATTAACTAAAAAAAGTTAAAACTTTGATGAATATGGCAAATTCACAGACAATAAACTTATAGAATTAAAAGGTACATACTTTAGTGTTAAAATCAGTTAATATCTATATCGCTCTCATTAGTAGAATCTTGGGATACAATTTCTGAGCTTGTTTTCAACTTGATTTGACACACTATCAGAAGAGTAACTCAAACCTTTGTTAAAAAAAAAAGAAATGTAAAAAGCATGAAGTATATAATATTTTTTTAATGTTTATTTTATGAGTCTTGATTCTGAAGAAAAAAAAAATTTTTTTAATAAGTTTGGGCATTTAGCTAACTAGTTAGGGGGAATTGCATATAATTTTAATTTTCTTGCAGCTTACTTTGGTAAAAAATACTTCCAAAACCATCAATATTGGTAATTGAAATACAAGTTATGACACTTATGTATGAAATGTCTTCACAGACATCCATTCTTTTGTTACAACTTTCAATGACATTTCAACGTAATTGAGACTCTATCTTACCAATGGCACTAACAACTGCATCCTTTAGTCCAGGAATCGACAGTGAATTATTCTTATAGACCTGGAATTTCATGCAAACCTAAAGAAAATAATCCAATGATGATAAATCACATAATCTTGGTGGCCAAATGACATCATCTATTGAGGCCACCAAAATTCAGTTAGCAGCTAGCGATATCAATCACCATTGACAGTTAAAGCTTCACCAGAAGCATTTTCAAAGAAGTAAAGCCAATTACAGTTTTTCAAAAAGAGCGAACATAACTACTTAATTACTGTTCAGTTCAGTGGATGCAAACAACACAAATTAATAAAATTGGTGAGATTTAGGGTGGAATGCAAGAACCAGACTTGAGTCAAGTTCGACTTGAAATCTCAAGTTCAACTTTGTCAAGTCAGACTTGAAAAATTGACTTGAGCGAATGCAAAAACGAGACTTGAAATTTTCAAGTCTGTGCTTGAGAAAGTCAAGCTTGAAAAATAGTCAAGGCGTTGAAATCAGGGCCCTTCACAAAATGCACTTTGCAACCAATAACGGCAATGGATTTTTTTACGGGAAAAACCTTTTACTAAAACAAATTCATGTGATGATATTTGTATAATATATGATTAAATAAAAAGTTAATAACAGTAGAAAAAAAAAATGGTATTGCTATGTATTTTTCATTACAAAAATAAATTCATCTAGGCACTTTCAGTTCCAAATCCTAAGTTGTAGGTAAACAAAGGTTGATCGTATGTTCCACTTAAGTGATCTAGACAATATCTCTTGATTTCTCCATCTCCAAATCCAGACTGTATACCTGTACATTGCTGTCTTCACAGATAAGTGTTAGCTGCAAACTGCATGCCTGATTTTTTGAAAGAGTCATTTGACATTTTTACAAAAGTAATAAACTCAGTGAAGTCTACTGCCACTTCCTATCAACTCATAGAGAAAATGAGGCTAAACATAATGAGTTTTATCAAAAATGAAAACAACTTTGTTGACTTTGTTGCACAACTGACCTCCTTTTGTGATATATTCATGACACTAAATGTTGTAAACAACTCACTTCAAGGACTCAGTACTTTGATTTTTCTATTTACAGCAAAATTAAAATCATTTCAAGAAAAATTAAAGCTTTGGTGCTGGCTGCTTAATCAAGGGAAAGTGCTCTACTTTAAAACATTGGATGTATTTCTAAATGGAAACAATATGGAGTGCAAATTTATTCCAGACATTGTGAGCTTCTGTGAGAATATCATTAAAAAAACTTCAGAATGGTTTGAATCTGACATGAACTTAATCAAAGAGTTCAAATCAAAGAGTTCAAATCAAAGAAATGTTGTCTAGTCTGAGGGTCTGCGTATCGTTTCATTTCCATATCATTATCATACCGATAAAAGTCATCAGAATGATTACGACATAATATGGTTATAAAAATTTTAACCGGTATTGTAGTAAGTTTAAATCTTGGTATATACCAGAACTCTCATCATTCCGATCTTTTTTTTCTTCCGATATCATATCGGTATGATAATGATATGGATATAAAATGATACACAGACCCTTAGTGTAGTCCTACCATTTGCTGAAGAATTAATGGCCTTGATATCTGATGATGATTTTGAAATTAAAGAAGAGCTAACTAATTTGCAGTCAGATATTATGACGAAAAACCATTTCAAAGAGAAAGACAATGCTCTTGAGTTTTTGATTGAGCAACAACAAATTTTTCCAATTCTGAGCAAAGCAGCTCTAAAAATTTTGTTTTGGAACAGAATATTATCTTAATTCAAAATGTATGGTGAGAATCCAAAGACACTGTCAGCCAAATATTAAACGTCCTAGTATTAAGAGGAACATTGTTACAACTTCACACAATGAAAGAGTGATTAATGTAGTTTGACTTTCAGTAGGATACCTGACAAGAGATGAAATAGGTATATCTGACAAAAGAAAAAATAGATATATCTGACAAGGGATGAAAGAACTGTTTTAGTTAGTGTTGCAATATGCCAACATGGATGAAAAGTTAAAGAGATAATATTACAACAGTGGTAAAAATAGATTTCTTGTTTAAATGTAGCTTTTCAACAATATCAAATACAACTATCTTGTCAATCTCTGTTAAGTTTAGATCAAATTATGATTTGATTTAACTGTATCTTTAACATGACTTTGAACTTTTAAAAGTTGTCTCTTTTTCTAACTTAACCAAGAAACACTTTTTAGAATTTTAAAAATTCTTAAAGAATTTGCTCTTCAAATTTTTTAATTATGTAACATATTACTAGAAATCTAATTCTACAATAAAAAAAAAGTTACAATATTAGTTATTGGCTCAAAATTTTGTCACAAATAAGACATTAAACTCATATCTCTTTAAAGTACAAAATGCAAAATATTTTACAAAATAACACTGATACTTAGCATCGAAAACTTTTAGGTTTTTCTGAAAAGAATGGTCTATGTAAAGTACTGGTGAGCAAAATCTTGCTTATTGAAAAATGTGAAGACAATACATTAGAGAAAAAATGTTATTTTTAGTTTGAAAATATAAGAATTTTGGGCACTGAGACATAGAAGTATGACAATACAAATATTTTAAACTATATGCAATATTTCAGTGACCAAACAAATTCTGTTATTCCTGGGTTATTTTATTATTCTAAGTTTTTATAAAAATGCTTCAAGTAATACTTTTTGGTATGAACCTTAATGATCGGAAGCATAAGGGAGGTTATGAGATAAAAATATATAACTTAAGAGTTAAACTCAAATTTATTGGGAGGTAAAGAAAATAACTTAACTTAGTGAGCTCAAAATAATGAATGTGTATTCTTACCCTAATTCTAATTTACAAATGGATTAGTTATTCATTAAATCACTTAAGATGCACAGCCAATTAATAACTTTTATTTCTACTAATACTAAAACACTAACACTACTAAAAGTCTTATTTTACAACAATATTCAATAAGAGAAATGGAGAAACATTTTAAACAGTATGGCTTAATTGCAATCAAAATAAGTACAAATAATAATAATAATAATAACAATAATAATAATAATAATAATAATAATAATAATAATAATAATAATAATAATAATAATAATAATAATAATAATAGTAATAATAATAATAACAATAATAATAATAATAATAATAATAATAATAATAATAATAATAATGATAATAATATTAATAATAATAATAATAATAATAATAATAATAATAATAATAATAATAATAATAATAATAATAATAATAATAATAATAATAATAATAATAATAATAATAATAATAATAGAAATATTTGTTTGAATCAAAAATACCTTGTGGAGGATCTGGAACAATATTAGGGTTGTTCTGGACTACAGCTGATGAGCTAGCAGAAGAACTGTTTGAACCTTAGGGAATAATATGCTAAAATGATCATGCATTCACAGTTTTTATAATACACAAATACTTTAGAATATAACTTTTGCGCAACTTCACATTTACCTACATACATACATACATACATACATACATACATACATACATACATACATACATACATACATACATACATACATACATACATACATTAAAAGACCAGTCCAGTTTAAACATATTCTCTGTTTGCCACATCACTCCACTGTAAAATACAGAAAAATGATGAGACAAACAGATTATCAATTTATAGTTAACCATGAGAAAATCAACATGTTCGAAGGACTGAAACCTTTCTTTTAGAACAAATGCAGCAATCAAACAGGTGAACCTTACCTACTTAAGGTAATGTATAAAGGTTTAATAACTGTCATAATTAAAAGTAGAAAACCAAGACAAACTAAAGATTGAAACCAAAGTGTCCTCATAATATAAATTTTAACCTGTTTTGTGAAGATTTGTTAACACAGAAACTTTCTTACTGCTGTTGAACTAATTATCTGAATATTGTTTATAACAATACCTTAAACTTTTTTATTTCAATTCTCTTGGTTCTAACATATTTTAATAGGTTGTAACACATTTTAACTCATTCATGATTCACTCAAGTTGGAATCTAGATCAATATTAGTGCTAATATACAGAAATTGAAAAGAATAACTTCATATTTCAGAAAATAAAATAAAATAGGTTAGTAACACTGTTTTACAAAAATAAATTTTTGGTCTGAGGCAAGAATGGGGATAGGTGTTCTTTGCTAATTTGGGTGGGCTGAATTCAAAATTAAGGGTTTTGCTCTGTCACCTCTAGTTTTCTGGTTTTTAAATGATTTCATTTTAGTATAATCAAAGAATATGTGACATCCCGGAGGTAAAATACACCATATCTTCTAAGAAAACACACTTTTGACTGCCTGTGGTATATGAATTGTGTAATTGTGTCATCCGAAAATATTTACTCAATCAGTGTTCTTTATCTACCCTGTTTTATCTGCTGCAACTCTTGACTGCTTTAATGTTTGGGGGGAAGAAGTTGAGGTGGGAATAGAGAAAATGAATCTTGAGTGATATTCAGCACCCCATGTCGTCATAAGACTTTAGCAACTTCTCAATACAAGCTTGGTAATCTGGTACGCCTATGTTATCAAGAAAGTTACCAAGTTACTACAACAGACTGACTTGAATGCTTCCATGCTCTTAGTTCCTTTAAGTTAAGAAGCTCCTTAAAATCAGTATATGTATGGAGCCAAAGACTTGTGCTGATCACCAATTTTAAGTAAATATAAATATATCTATGTATATATATGTATATATATCTATGTATATATATGTAT
>QPEY01002166.1:5439-19918 GCA_014706445.1 Hydra viridissima | reverse complement strand
AAAAGCATTAGTTTTACTGCGTACGTAATTTATGGACGTCCCCTTGTAGGGTTTGCTTTTTTAAGCAAAATCTAGGAGAAAAAAACTCCAATTTAAAAATATCCTGCCTTGGGGCCCTTAATTAAGTCAAGAGATCAATAATTCTTAAAAAACCCTTTTTAATTTTTTGCTTGTTTTATATTAAAATAGATCAAAATTCATCGATAGATTTCAAATTACATCAAAAAAAGCTTTTCGTTTAAAAATTAAGACCATTTCAAGTTATTTCAGGGGGTAATTTTAAGCTTTGCATGGTTATAAAAGAGATTTTTTTGATGAAATTTG
The DNA here is from genome assembly GCA_014706445.1 of Hydra viridissima. Lineage (NCBI taxonomy): Eukaryota > Metazoa > Cnidaria > Hydrozoa > Anthoathecata > Hydridae > Hydra > Hydra viridissima. The sequence goes on along the minus strand of QPEY01002166.1, from coordinate 19,594 downwards.
AAATTCGTCGAAAAATTTTGAACTTGTTTATGATAGAGCAAAAATAAAACTTTTACGATTAAAGGAGACGTAGTTCTAGGAAGAGGGCAGTTAGGGGTCTATACTTTCGTCGTCTATACTTTCAAAACTATTTAACCAGTACTTATCAGGTTTTGCTTTCTAGCCTGCTGGAAAACCACATCTGTTATCCCTATTTTCGAAAATTCTGGAGAATGTTCTGGCTCATCTAACTACCGTCCCATTAGTCTTCTTGTTACAACAAGCAAGGTTTTTGAGTCTTTAATAAACAAACACTGAATCTCTCATCTTGAATCTAATAACTTTCTTTCTGATAATCAATATGGATTTTGATCTTCTTGTTCTATTACTGATTGGTTAACAGTAGTAACTGATTTGTTTTATTGTGCATTAAGTAAGTGTGGAGAGGCTTGGGTTATTGCTCTTGACATTTCTAAAGCCTTTGTTATAGTTTGGCTTAATGATCTTTTCCATGAATTCTCTTCTTACGATTTATCAGGTAACATCTTTAAGATTATTGAATAATTTTTTACCAATCGTAATATAAAAGTTGTCCTCGATGGACAGCACACTTCTTTATTTCCTGAAACATCAGGGGTTTCTCAAAGTTCTATACTTTTTTTAATTTACATTAACAATCTCCCAGAAAATCTAAAGTAGCATTGTTTGCTGATGATACTACAATTTATTCTTGTCTTGATAAGAAGCCAACACTCTCTGATTGCTCGGAGGGAACAGTTGAGTTTGTAAAAGATCATTCTTCTGCAATACAATAGGGCTCTACATGCCTGGTGAACTTTAACTGAGATAAAACTCAATTTTTTTTCAGCTGGTTGTTATTGCAACAATCTAGATCTTCCTATATTTATGAACGGTAATGTACTGGATGAGTTATCTACCCTTCGTCTTCTAGGATTATTTCTAACTTCCAATCCATCTTAGTATCCATATATCAAATTCATTACAAAATTAGCATCTGCTAAGGTTGCATCTCTTTATCGTGCTCTCCACTTTCTTTTTCAATATATTATTCTTTATTTCTAAAAGTTTCAAATCCGTCCTTGCAAGGAATATTGTTGCCATATCTGGAGCGGACCTTCGAATGATGCCCGTCTCTTTTAGATATGGTGCAAAAACGGATTGTAAACATATTTAGACCTGCTCTTGCAACCAACCTCTAATATCATTTCGTTGTAGTGTTGCTTCTCTTTCTCTTTTCTATAACTATAATGGTCGCTGCTCTAAAGAGCTAGCGGCTCTTGTGGCATCTACTAAAATTCATTCAAGTGTCACTCGTCATTCAATTAAGTCTCATTCTTTTAATGCGACTGTTTCTAAGTGCGACAAAAGTTCTTACTCGTCTAGTTTTTTTTCTCAACCATCAGCTATTTGAAATTCGCTCCTTTTGTCTTGTTTCCTGATCCATACAATTTACAGCTTTTTAAGTCGTCTGTTAATTGTTATCTTGCTTTATATACTTTTGTCTTTCAGTAACTTCCAACTCTAATATTTGTTGCTCGCAGCCTTATTGGAAGTGAAGATGATAAAAAAAAAGTTATTCAAATTGTTGACAAACATGAAACTTTATGTTCAAAATATATTTCTCTTCGTTTTGCGTTTTTTGTTTTTTTATACAAGCTATTGTTATCTTTTAATAAACGTATGCAGCATAAAAAGAATCTCTGTCTTCTCGGATGATTTTGACATTTTTTTTTAATTCAGATAAAACTCAATTTTTTTCAGCTAATTGTTATTGCAACAGTGCAGATCTTACTTTATTTATGAACGGTAATGCACTCGATAAGTTATCTTCCCTTTTTCTTCCAGGATTAACTCTTACTATAAATGAATGAATTGATGAAATTTATAAACCAAAAGAAATTTTAAAAAATCCAGCATACCTAGTACAATGCAATAGTATAAAATTAAAGCCCTTTTGTTGCTGAGCGTCAGAGACAATTATGAACTCTAAAAAAAAAAAAATCTCTTTAAACCTTTAATACTTAGTTTTTTATTTATGTTTATTTTGTTGGAGTATGAAGTTGTGTATTTTATTACACTTAAATGTCACCATTTTTCATGTCTTTTTTTTCTTCTAAATTTATTTGATTAGAGCGCGATTGCTTTATTCAAAAAGAAATCTCAATTTCAATCACAAATTTTTGACTCAGTCACCAATATCCTACGCAATACTTAACTAAAAGATATTTCTAACATAAACATCAGTTTTAATTTATATCAATTATATTTTGCGTCAGAAATTATTTTTACTAATCTCGGAAAGCTGTTGGATAAATTTTGCATAATTATAATCGTAAATGCTCAACTATTTTGGTTTTTTTTTTTTTTACACAAGCACTTACAAAAAAAGTTTAAATGTTAAAACTTTGTTTGTATGTGATTGTATGCATAGGTTTTTGTAGCCATTAGAAAATACCATGCTGGTTTTAGCTCTTTGACGTGATTTTGTGTTGTTTTCTTGCAGCGAACACAACGTTTCAGTTCTACATTTTCTCTTCTCCTTAAGTAAATCCCTTTACAAAAAGTTTTCTTTCAATTTATACTATACAAAGAATCTCAAATATGCTCAAAAAATAAACCGCTTAACACGTTCGCTGCTAGTGTTCGGCAAAATCAAATATACGTCAAACCTTTAAAGATTTGAATTTGAACTGTTCTTTGAGGGGATAGATTTGAATTTGATTTGACAAATATCTGGAGGATTTGGATTTGATTTTCAAATATTCACTTTGTTCTCAATTTTTGCGTTTGAAAAAAAAACGCCAAATTTTACAGGCCCGCAAACATATATATCACTTTATTCCGGGGTCTTTGCAGTGGTTTCCGGAATGGCGGTCGCCTTTCAATAACGGAAAAAAAAAAAAAAAAAAGAGTTTTTAATTAAAGTTTGTTAATATTAAAGAGAAAGTAAAGAGCATAGAGAAAGAAAAAAAGAAAAGAAATGTAAACAAAGTACAAGATTAAAAGAAAAAACGTAGAAAAAAATATATGTAAAAATCAAAAGAAAAAATTGCAAATACAATTTAACCACAATAAAAATGGAAAAAGTAAAACAATAACGAATCGAAAAACATTCATTGAAAGAAACAATCATTCGAAAAAAGAAAATAATAAAAAAATATAATAATGGCTTGCTTGAAAGCAAAGAATTTTTTTTTTTAATTTTATTAATTTTCTGTGCGTTTTTGTATATTGTCTTGTATGTTTGTCTATTGTTTGTATTTTCCGTCGTGTATTCAAATTCAAATTTATTTTAATATTCGTTATTCTTATTTTCATTAATTATTTTTCATTATAATAGTTGCTATATGTCATTGTTTACTTTTACGTTTTATCAGTTTTAACTGTTTGTAACTGTCTAACTTTGTTTATGTAGCTATTGTATTTATAAAGACAAGTGACTTATATATAATTATTATTATTGTTATCATTATTATTAATATTATTTTTATTATTTAAACCATTATTATTTTAATCATTTTCATTAGGTGTTTACTTAATATTAGTATATTTACTATTTGTAAACAACCTTGAAATGTATCTATTTCAGAAATATATATTACATTCCTAATTATGTCGGATAATCCAGAACCCGAATCTTTTTCTGTTACAAAAACCACCAAACGTTCACAATCAATTGTATGGGATCATTTCACAGTTGATGAGCATGACAAAACCAAGGCCATATGCCAGCATTGTCCAAAGCACAAGAACAAGTATGCTTACAATAAAGGTGGGACAACAAATCTAATGAACCATTTAAATTCTCAACACAAAAGCAAATTACTTGGGGACAGAGAACCAAAGCAACGACGTTTAGATGACATGATAATGACACCAATCGTTTATTCTCCAGATCTATTCAATGAATACTTAGTTAGCTGGATTGTCAAGAATGATCAATCATTTAATGAGGTAGAGTCCAGCCACTTTCGTAAACTACTCACTCTACTGAAACCAAATTTGTCAATCATGAGTGCGCGCCAATTAAAAAGCCAGATAATGGACACTTACAACACCAAAAAACAATTGCTAAAGACCCTTTTTTTGAATCTTGACTCAAAGGTTTCATTCACCACTGACTGCTGGACATCACCCAACAACATTGCTTTTATGGGCATAACGGCTCATTACATTGACAAAGACTGGAACCTACATGCCAAAACTCTTGATTTCAAATCCTTGCCTGATTCCCATTCAGGTTCAAATTTATCTAATGCATTCTTGTCAGTTTTGATTGAATTCGGTCTTACAAGCAAAGGAATGGGCATTACCTTAGATAATGCTTCCAATAATAATTCATTTATGGATATTTTAAATTCCAAGTACGAAATTAAAACCACCTTTGAGCATATCCGGTGTTTTGCTCATGTGCTGAATTTGGGCGCGCAAGCAGGTTTGGATGTTTTGAAAGATGATCTTGTAAAACTTAGAACAGGAATTAAAAAAATCCGATCCAGTCCTCAATCATATTCTAGGTTCAAAGGTTTCCAGCAATCAAATTGCACCTTAAAACCAATACTTGATGTCCCTACAAGATGGAACTCAACAGCTGATATGCTTAAACGAGCAATGGAATTAAAAGTTGGTTTCATTGCGTATTTTTGCGATTTTGACTCAACTGCAAACAATCCAGACTGTTGTCTATCAATTTCAGCAGATGTTTGGAACAGGTTTGAAACAATTGTTTTGTATCTTGAACCATTCAAGGAATTTACCCAGCTCATTAGTGGTGATTCATATTCCACATTGTCTTTGGTGGTTCCTCTCTTCAATATTCTTTTGGATCACATTACTGAATGGATGACCACAAAAACCAACCCTGAAGATAATCTACACCGCTCTACAGTTGCAGCGCTCGCAAAAATGTCAAAATATTATAATTTGACTAGTGACTGCTTTACTATCTGCACTGTCCTGGACCCAAGATTTGGTATTGAATATTACAAAAATGATAAGGGCGCAAACAGCGAGTCGTATACAAAGATTATGGACACAGTCAATTGTGAATATCAAATCAATTATGCCCCAAGCAATGGTACAACTGCTACAAGCATTCAAAACGTTTCAAAATATACCCCGTTCAAATCGCGTGTTTCATCAAACCCATGTAATGAGTTTGAAAACTATTGTAATGATACAAGTAAGATAGATGGCGGCAATAATAGCAACATATTACTTTGGTGGAAATCTCGATCTGACAAATATCCAAACCTATCCAGAATGGCCAGAGATTACCTGGCCATTCCTGCTACATCTGTATCATCAGAAAGGCTCTTCTCATTAGGAAAAAATCTTATTACTGACAAAAGAAATCTTCTCTCTGCAGATACCATTCAAGCTTGCCAGTGCTTGAAGTCTTGGTTGGATTAAAAAGAATAAAAGAAGCTGTAATGTGTGAGAAATAGTAACAAATGCTGCAATATGAATAAAATTTATAGATTCAGATAACTAAAATTAATAAATGAAATAAGTTAAATAACGTTCAAATATACATCAAATCTTGGAAAGATTTGAATTTGATCTAAATTCAAAATAGGGAGATTTGAATTTGGCCATTTCAAACATTTGACGCATATTTGATCAAACTATTTGAATTTGTGCCGAACACTATTCGCTGCCGAGCTATTTTTAACTGCGCGTTATTTCTTTGCCGAGCCATAATGTCTGCAATGATTAATTTTTGCCGAGGCTGTTTTGCGTGGTTTCATTCTCATTGCCAAGGCTAGATATCAACATTTCAATAAAAGAAATATTTTTAATCTGAAATAGTTCTATACTATTTTTTATTCTGAATATAACTGACAAAAAAAAGCACTACGAGTATATTCGTAGTTTGGCAATGGCGAAGGAACTTTTTTCTCCAGTGCCGAAGTACTCGTAACACTGTAATGAGTATAACTCATTGCGATGACTACATCTTTTCAAGATGTAACTGAGAGCTTGAAAGTTGTAATTAAGAAACGTAAGATGTAATTGAGAAATGCAACAGGTAATTTAGAAGTCGCAAAATGTAATTTAGAAACACACCATGTAATTAAGAAATTTTAAAAGGTAACTGAGAAACCCAACATGTAAATAAGTAATCGTAATATGTAATTTGAAACATATATTATAAGCTTTTCTCAATTACAACTTTCATCTTCTCAATTACATCTTTCGTTTCTTAATTACATCTTCCATGTTCTAAATTACATATTGCGACTTTTAAATTATATTTTGTATTTCTCAATTACATCTAACGTTTCTTAATTACAACTTTCAAGTTCTCACTTACATCTTGAAAAGGTATAGTAATGTAGCTTATTTTATGCATTATTATCATAAATAGTGTTTCAATTTTTTTGCACATGCACATGCACATGCACATTTATCATGAGTAAAAAAGGTAATTTATATTTTGTTTTCTTAATTCTAAATTGTGTTTTTTAGACTAGAAGCTAAAATATATTTGATAACCACATTATACTGTATGTTATTGAAAATGTGAAAAAAAATTTGAAGTACCCAATAAGATGTTTTTTAATACATCAAAAAACATTTTAGTGTGCACTTCGAATTTTTTACACAGTATACTAATTAATGTGTTTTATAGATGAGTAATTTCTTTTTTATAAATTGATAATTTATAAATTTATCTATCTCCTATTAGCTCAACACAGATATTCCACTATTGGATCAGCACATTTGATTATGGAAGACTGTGAGGATAGTGAAGATGATGATATTGAAGATTCGGATTCATTTTTCGCTTATACTACTACGTCTTCGAGCTTGACTGCATCAGAATCAGGTTCTGAAGATAATAACGCTGAAGAAAGTGATGACAATCAGTACACAGGCGTTCATCAAGCAGCCACTGCAGAGGATCTTTTAATGCCGCCGAAAAGAGCTAGAACAACGGGTGGTCCATCTAGAAATTCAAAACAATGGAAAGATGAGCCGAATATTGTAAAACAAATTCAATTAACTGCCAATCCTGGTTTGAAGATAAACATGGAGAGCAAGAAACCATTAGATTTCTTTAGACTATTTGTTACAGAAGAGCTTATAAATACTATGGTAGTTGAAGCTAATCGCTACGCAACGCAAGAAATAAATAAGCAGCGTCCCCTCAGAAGAAGCTTACGTTTTAAAGATTGGAAACCAATAAATTCAGAAGATATGCAGCAGTTCCTTGGAGTTCTTCTTTATATGGGGTGTGTCAAAATGCCATCTTTAGAACACTATTGGTCTAAGAACAGTCTCTATAGATTTCCCTTATTTTCTAGAATAATGTCACGAAATAAATTCCAACTAATATTACGGTTTTGGCATTTTATTAACAATGAAGATTCGGGTAGTGGACGCTTGTGTAAAATTATTGGACTTCTCGATCACTTAAATAATGCAATGGATAACATCTACTGTCCTAATAAAAATATATCAATCGATGAGTCAATGATGCTTTGGAAGGGACGTCTTGTATTCAGGCAGTATGTGAAAAATAAAAGACATAAGTATGGTATCAAGTTCTATGAGCTTTGCGAATCAGATGGTATTGTACTAAAAGTAAAAATCTACTCTGGCGAGACAACTCTCGATAAACATTTGTTGGGTCAAACGGGAGCTATTGTTTTAGATTTAATGGAAAAATTTCTGGGAAAAGGTTATCACCTGTACACCGATAGCTTTTACAATTCCTTTGAATTAACAAAGCACATGATAAATCAAAAAACACATATTTGTGGTACTTTAAGAACTGATCGAAAGTCAAATCCAAAAGAGTGTACAAAAGCAAAACTGAAACAGGGAGACGTTATAAGCAGAAGCAGAGAGGGTGTAGTGGTTGCTAAATGGAAAGACAAAAGAGACGTGCTATTGATTAGCAACTTGCATTCGTTGCAAATGATTGAAGTGACAGACAGGAGAGGAGAGAAGAAAATGAAACCCAACATTATTAAAGATTACAATCAATATATCTCAGAAGTAGATAGGGCAGAACAAATGGTATCATATTATGATTGCCTAAGAAAGACAATCAGATGGTATAAAAAAGTAGCAGTTCATCTCTTTGATACTTTTTTGTTTAATGCTTACTGTCTAAACAGCAAATATGGGGTAGATCACACAATTTCCTTGCTTAAGTTTAGAGAATTAGTTGTTACGGACTTATTGGGTGAACGTTTGAATGAAATTGTGCCTCGAATCACCAATAATAGCTTCCACTACTTGTCTTCAATACCACCGAATGAAAAGAAAAAATTCCCAACCAAACCATGTCGAGTCTGCTCTAAAATAAAACGTAAAGAAACACGATATGAATGTGCTGTTTGTGAAAATAGACCTCCGTTATGTATTGGCGAATGTTTCAGAATGTATCATTCAACAGAATAGGTTTACACTTGAATTTTCATGAAATAAAATTAAATCAATATCAATGTTTTATTTTTATCTGTTTTAAGCTATTTCTGTCTTTATCCGCATTTTTTGTTAGGTTCCCTGGATTTTTAAAATAAAAACTTGAATGTAATATTTTCTGAAATCAAATATGAAGCTAAGAAAAAAAAAAAAAAAAAAACAGACAAAGCCAGTCATGCACAAATGATATTTGAAATAAGTTAGTATAACTACGAGTATTCTCGTAGTTGGCAAGCTCATGACGCCAGCGTACTACGAGTATTCTCGTAGTTGGCAAATAAATGACGCCAACTTACTACGAGTAAACTCGTAGTTGGCAAATAAATGACGACAACTTACTACGAGTATACTCGTAGTTGGCAAATAAATGACGCCAACTTACTACGAGTATACTCGTAGTTGGCAGCGAAAGTGTTAAACTATATTTACAACATATCAAAGAAACTACGTCAATCAAATCCACTGTAAATAGTTTCTTCACGCAATTCAATTACATTTTGGCATTGTAATTGTTAAATATCATTAGGCATGCCGTCATAGCATATAAGTGTTATATCCTAATACTATGCCAATGACAAATTTTTTCAACTGCTTATTAGTATGCTAATGAAAAAATAAATATTACGAAATTATGCCAATTTGCTTTTAAAATGACAAAGACGAAAAAATCTCTTCATAAATTTTTCGTTATTGCAAATTTAATAAGAAAGCAAAGTAGGGCATTTTAACATGAACAATTGATATATAATCGACAGTTTTTTATCCATAATTGTTAGTTGTGTACAAAGCTTCATAGCAAAAAGAAGACTCTTTTCAAGTTCAATATGTCACGTCCTGTTTGGAAATATTTCAGAAAAATTGATGGTAAGAATTATTCATTGTTTTTTAAATTTAAATTTTAGTTTAACTATTTTTTATGTATACAAGCCAAATGGGTAATGTATATCAAAATGTGGCAAGTTTCGATAAACTAAGTACAAGGCTATAAGATGCAACTACAAACGCAACATTGGTATTTTCAGCACTATACAAAATCTGCTATTTTTATATTGATTTGAATACAAAACAGTTTAATATCAATACCATATTGTATCTATCTATAACTGCATTAGAACCCAAAATCACTTCATCTCTATATTATCTATGAATGCCAACCCAGCAAGCATTTCAACGTTGAAAAAACGTTGAAATAATATTGAAATTTATGGTTGAAAAGCCGTTAATTTTTGGTTAAAATGGAAACGTAAATTTACGTTGAAACCAAACATTAGATAAACGTTGAAAACAAACCACAGATCAACGTTATATTAACGTTGATTTAGCGATGGTTCAACGAACATTTCTTTTATGTATAATAATGTTATTGTGAGTAGAATATTCTGCTCACAATAACAATATTGCATAGATAAGAAATTTTGTGCGGGTGAAAAGAATCATTGTATGTGCTTTTTTTTCAAAGTTTATACAATTTGTGTCAAGCTAAATTGTGACCACAAACAAACCCAATCAAATTTCAATACATTTTAAAGACAGCAATACTTGATTTTGTATATCTTATTATAGTTTCACAAATGATCTGCTCATTCGTCATTTTGCAAATGCAGACAACTAAATTGTAAATGAAAGCAAATAAAACCACAAAGATAATTTAAACATTTTTAAAACAAAAAATTATACAAAACAAAAATTATTTGGAAAACGATCTTGATAAAATCATTCTTGATCATAAATATCAACATCTTCTGTATCACCTTCTATCATCACACTCTCCTTTTGATTTGATGCTCGCATTCCACCATCCAAACAAAAAGGTGCAAACTTCAAACAGTCTGCAATATACCGTCGTAGATCGTGTTTTTTTTTATCTTAAAACATCGGGTAACTGCATTTAAATGAAAGCAACTTTATAGATTTTAACAACTATAAACGGCGTTCTAAAATGGACAAAAAAATGAACAAAAAACACTTTTTTCTGATTTGATCACCTAAGTTTTCCAAAATAACCTGTATAAGTTGTGTGAAACATGACATAAAAATAACGATAAACATGAATGAATCCGAAAGGCAGAGATCTCAAAACGTTATAGTAAGATATTCGTGCGTTTTACAAGCATTAATATTCACCATCACATTGTTTACAAGTGAGTGTAAACATTTAACGATCAATAGTGGGGAAAAAACAGCTTAATATTGATCCAATTTACTTCGTTATTGTCCAAGATAGCAACTCTTTTGGATAAAGCATCCATCACACAAATAAAACATATATTTATGTGTGTGTGTATATATATATATATATATATATATATATATATATATATATATATATATATATATATATATATATATATATATATATATATAACACACACACACACATACCAATAACTCCTCTGTAAATATTTAAACTTTGAAATCCTATCTTTTTTATTTGTTTTGCGCTAGATCCAGTCAAATTTAACTTCGCTTGCAGTTTATTTGCCATTAACCTGTAAAGGCAAAATAAATTTAATTTAAAAATTACAGTTAAAACTATATAAACTAAATCATGATAAAGTTATGCAATAAAACAACAATTGATATCTCAATTAAGATTTGAAAAAGCACACATGAATATAATGAGTAGTTAGTAGACAGACATGTCTAGACATGTCTGTTTATATTTGATTTGAACAGGTATATTGAAATATACCTGTTTAATACATTTATCACACATTTTTTAGCGCTGCTCCCACCAAGTCTAGAAAGTTCTTTCACCTGTAATTGAAAAGTAATTTTACAGGTTACAATATATATTGAAACCTGTGCATATATATGGGTGTGTATGTATATATGGGTGTGTATGTATATAAATTCTTCTAATAACTTGAAAACACACAAATCATTCAAATTTTATAAAAATGGCATACCTCTACTAAAAAAAAATTCAAAACATGAAAATGTTTTGAATGTTTCTTATATAAAATTTAGAATAGCTCACGCTGTCTTATTTTTTATACCCAGTTCATATAATTAGTTTAAAACAATTAAAACCTTACAAATGATTTAAACTCTTTAGGGTTTGTTAACCCTGCATTAAAGTGAATTAAATCTGTAAGCTCAGTAAATGGTTGGGGAAGATGATAAACATCATCTTTGTTTTCTTTAAAAGTATGAACTAATCTAAACAGATTGTCAAGCCTTATATTGATCTGTTCCAACTTTTGAATAACCATCAATTGAAATGCTAAATATGAAAAGAATAAATTGATTTTTGTGTCAAAAATCTTTATCAAACTAAAGTTCCAGCCTGCATATCAAAGCATCAGACTTTTTCAAGTTATCAGCAATCTAGAATGACACTGTTGTGTCATTCTAGATTGCTGATAACAAATAACAATACAATAAAAAACTAAAAAAAAAACTGGCAAAAAAAGTAAGCTCAGAAACTATATTATCTTTATCATCATTGTTGTTTAAAAAGAATTCATCATGTACACTTGCAGAGTCTTTCCTTAGAGGCAAAATCAATGGGATCACAGAAGATATCATACAATCATTTTCTGGCTCAACCACAGAATCACTTCTTTGGCTATTTTCTGGCATGCTAACACATGAACTGCCTGACAATGATTTAAGTGGTAAACAAACTAATACAATTTCAGCAAAAATAGATGCTACTTTCACTTTCATCTTTGTCATTCAAGAACTGTTTAAGATCTAAACAATAAAAAATCAACCAAATCCTAACAAGACCTAACAATCAACTTTACCAACTGAAAACTGACTTGTTTACAATATATCTTTAAATATTTGATAAACATTAACAAAAAAATTAATATATTTTTTTAAAATTCATAAAAAGCTGTAATAAAAAAAATAATGGTGCAAGTACAAAATTATGCAAATGCTCACCTAAAGTAGATTCTTTGTTCGCTCGATTTTCTTATTAGGAGGAACAGGAATGGGAATGTGATTTGTTTCTTATCAGGAGAACTTCGTTTGTGCACTTATAAAGTTTTACAAAACAAACATTACAGTTTTTTACAAGTCTTCAAAAGCAAAGGAGAATTTATCTTGCCATTTTTCACCTAGTTGTTTTAATTTTTAATTTTAAATTATAGCTTTGTAGAGCTTTAAAAAATAGGAAAACTTAACCTACAAATCAAAAGTTACGAAAAATCAAAGTTTGTGCCTAGTTTGTAAGTAATTTACTTTGTCTGTCTTTAGAATTGAAAACAATCAAAAAAATACTAACAATCAACAGGTCTCATGTTTAGTTATGCAATCTAAATCCTCCTTACATCCTCCAACTTTAGGAACCCTTTAAAAAGATATTTACTGAAATGTAAAAAGGTTTACCTGATATAGGAGGCTTATTACATTTTTTACTTATTACATCCATTACTCCACTGGTCTCTCCAGCAGTAACATTGTCACCATACTCATCACATACACTTTTATCATTATCTAAAGATTTCAATAAAGCAAATGAAAATATTAAAAATAAAAAATAAAAAAAAAAAGGGGACAAATGGTGTTCAATATTAGTAAATTTAAAAAAATTAACAAATAAAAAGTGTTATTGTAATCATTTTTCCTTATGTTAACACAATATTTTAAAATACCTGTAATTTTGACATATTTTAGTTTAAACTTAAGCCAATCATCTGTTGGGTCACATCTTTTTTTAATTCCTGATTCCATCTTTCGATTTGGCTAATAAACAAAGCCATTCTTTATCCGATTTGATGGAATAGTATTTTCGTACTTACAAACAACACCTTCTTTTGAATACTCAAACCAAACTGCTCTGGCCCACACCATAGTTCAAAGATTTTGATCCTAAGTTGGATGTTATTAGCTGACAATAAATTGAAAAAACCTGTAAAACCTTTAGCAAGAAATTTTGAGGAGAGAATTTATTCTAGTATATTCAAAGTGTTTAATTCTCTTAATAGTAAATATTTTTTAAATAGTTATATTTTTTATCTTAGGAAACATTTTGCGAACTATAACTAAAAGAAATATGAATATTTTTAAGCATCAATTGTTTAACGTCAGAAAATATAACTTTTAGACTAACTTTCAATACAATAAAACAAAATAAAGTTCGCACATCATGTTTTATTGTGAACTGTTTCAGGTTTATTCTTCAAAAAAAAAAAAAAAAAGATACTGCACATCATACTTTATGTGTGAATATTTAATGGAAAATTAAACTCCCTCTGTTTTGAAATACTGTTCCAATTTATAAATCGGAACAGTATTCTGAAACAAAATTTTTTATTAAAAAAAAAAATAACTTTTTTAAAAAATAATTGGGTAATGTAGTAGACTATATTATCGGCAAAAAAATGTTCATTACATTATAAAAAAATGTCTAAATTTTATGTAAAAATGGGTTTAATTAACAACATAACTTATTTTTCATAATTCTTTATGTTGAATGCAAATCAGAACAGTATTTCAGAACAGGAGGAGTATTAAATTACAGCAACAGTAATAATATAAATATAAGTGAAACAACTATGAACTACTGAATTTTTAATAAAAGGAATGTATAGTTCAAAATTGTAATGCAGTGGTAGAAAAACCAAAGGTGGACACCCGATAATTTTTTCTTAATCCGATAATCGATAGTCCGATAGTTTATTTTCTTAATCCGATAATCGATAGTCCGATAATTTTCCAGATTCACCGGTCCGATAATCGATAGTCCGATAGTCCGATAGTT
>QPEY01002164.1:0-11672 GCA_014706445.1 Hydra viridissima | reverse complement strand
CACTGCTTCAATTTAGAGGTTTTAGGTTGACCTAAATGGTACTCAAGATGTTTCAAAAGATATCAATACTTTGGGTGGGCATGAGATATATTCCATTGAAAACAAAATAAAAAGCGTTCCTTTTTTGGATTTATACACTTTTTTAAATAATCGCTTTGCAAAAGAAATTTTAACTCAGTAGCGGATCATGCGTTTTTTGGTGTTTTAGATACCAAATTATAAACATAGAGTAAACTCCAAACATTTATATGTTTATACTAGTGTCAAAACAAGGAAGTTTTGTCAAAATATCAAAATATTTGGAGCCTGGGAACTAAAAAGCCCTTTAAATCTTGCCCCCTGCCCTAAAGTGGAGAGCAACAAGTTCATAATTTTTGTTATAAACTATTCTTAACTAAATTCATATTAATTTAAAAATTTCAAATTTTATGAAAAAATCTTTTATAGTTCAAGAATTATGTCAATCTTAAAATTGTAACCCCCTCAAATTGAGGGGGGTTAAAACTTTAAATATATATATATATATATATATATGTTATACTTTCTAGTTTTCGGATTCTAGACAGGCTAGAATATGTTCTTCTTATGTTATTAAATTTTGCATGTATATTCTCGCTACCTTGCTCCCCATACAATCCAAGCCCACTCCCCATTTATTCAAAAACAATTCCATGTGATTCTCCAACATATGCATATTTAGAGTTATTGATTCGTTTGGCCAAGTAGTTTGAAAAAAATCCATTAGTTCACGTACCTTTTCTTCGTCGAATAACTTACAAGAATTCATTTGATTGTGACACTTTGAATATTTGTGAAACAGAAGTTTGAACTTTTGACATATGTCAATCGCTTCCATATGAACTGAATGTTCTTGAAGTTTTATGTGATTAAAATCTATTTGGGGAATTGAATTGCATAACTTCAGTATGTTGTTCAACTACAAATATAAAAGAAAAATCGTTTACTTCATTAGTACAGATGTTATCAAAGATGTTGTTTGGGAATGTTATAAAAAATATTTAATACCAAAGTTGCAAAAACTAACATAATATACAGAGAAGCAATTTGTCAATAATGCCTGAAAGGACTAATATATATGTAAAAAAAACGTAAACTTAACATCTTATGAACATGATCCCCAATGAATGAGCGACAATGATAAGCTTGACATTGTACTCCACACGACTGCAAAACAGATTCAATTCCGTTTATTATTGGGCCAATTCCTTTTTTCAATTCATCTTTAGAACATTCTGCAATTTGTATCTCCTGAAAGATTAAATAAGATTTTTGGTGTGCAGATGACTTAGAAATGTCATTAAAATAAAGATTTATTTCTAGTACTGTTTGATATATAAATTGATATACATTTTCTGTTCCCTCCAATTCTAAAAATCTAACCCTTTCCTCATAAATTAATTTTAAGTAATCTGCATTTTCAGGGTCACAAAGTACTTTTGCATATTGCATTTGCATATTGAAATTATTGCAATTGCATTTGCATATTGAATAAGAATTATTTTGTTACTTATATCTTCGATGGCATGTTGTAATTGGAATATCTCTACCTGCTTCTCAACGTATTTGTCAAACTCGTTTGAATCAAGGTGTTTATCACTTGTTGCAAGAACTCCAGCTAGTTTGATATCAAGGAGATGACGTTCTAACTCTAACACGTTGAAGAATTTTAGAAATAATACCAATGACATGTGAAGAGCTGGTATTCTATCTATAAAAAGATTTATAGTAAACATATAAAAATAGTTCAATGTAATATATATATTATTAGCGTTAATGCTTTGGCAACAGGTAACACACACCTGTTTAATTAGTAAATTGAACAATGGCTCATCAATTACATTATTGAAGTTCTTAGCACATTTATTAAATGCGATGGCAAATCATTGATATACGCCATTAGTACATTTTGCAATTCAAAAGTTCCTTTTTTGTTTTTTACTTCAACCAGAAATTCTTTGTATTCAACAATCAAATCATCACATGGCCAATTTTTAGCAACTACTCGTTGTTTTGAAAGTGATGGTAGTGTGACATTTTTTGTATTTAAAAATCTGAAATATAACTAAATCATTTTTAGTTTTTTTCAACATGTAAAAAACTAAACTAAAAATAAACTACTCCTGGAAAATGTTTAAATTTTCAGTGAATGCAAAAGACAGTGTTGTACAAGTTTTCTATTTTATATACCTAATCATTTTTTTAAATCTTTTCTCAAGGTAAACCTGAATCTGCCTTCAGTGAAACAATTTGTTCTGGCTCAAAATCAACTTGGGGGATATGTAATTTTTTCAGTATAATGATTTTCTCATTTTCGTTAAAAGAATCAAGCATAACCGCTGTACGAGTTATTTTTGCCTTTTTTGTAAGCCCTGCAGTTTCAATTATTGATTGGTGAAGTTGAATTTTACGTCTGCAAAAAGTTCTCTGGCTAATCTCAGTTGATATTTTGTAGCTCTTTTGAATCATGTCAAATTTATCTTTTAATTATATGAAAATATTTAATTAACTTTTTTTTGGAAATAAATACTTTAAATTTAAAAATAAACATATCTTACCCGAGATTCACCAGAAGGGAGTTCAAACGAATGTGATTTGTTTTTTGCCATTTTTTGTTTTGCAAAGTGAGCAAATGCAAATCTAATTCTTTACGAATGTCACTATTCTCATGAACTTTATAAATCTCTTTAACTGTCATTTATGAGTTGGATAATTCGGAACTATTGTGTGATATACTTTGATGTTTTTTGCATACTTGTTCGTGTTCCTCTTTATTGCTTATGTTTTTTATTGCAAGCATTATTAGAGCACTTTAGCACTAACAAGCTAACAAAAAGAACAAACAAAGGCATCTACAATAAAAAATATCCTTGAGAATCAAGGATATTTTGCATTGTAGTTGCTTTTGAAATACTACCCAGGGAGATATTAAAACAGCAAGTTGTGCGTTTTTTTTCTGTTTCCAACTTTCCAATTAAATATGGAAAAATACATGTAGCACAAAATAAATGTTGATAGTTATTAAGTAGGACAGGTCTGTGTAGTATCCTTTTGAAAATCTTACAGACACTTAAATCTCTATGTGTGTTATCATGTCAATAGACTCAAAGCGTATACGAGAAAGTCGAGAAAAACTGTCTATCATTTCATTAATTGATTCCCTTGTCCAAATGTTTTTTTGCCTGATGGTGGTCTTCCACATTTCTTCTTTTTCTTCCTACCAGACTTCTTTACAAAACACATGCATCTTTCGAGTAAGCATAATTGTGGCCAGTGGCTTAATCTAAAAAAAGAGGTCGTTCCTCGTTGTTCAATATGTCTGATAACTGTATAGCATTTCATTCATATTCTTTGTCTGTGAGTGTCTGACATGTCTTCTCCAGTGAAAAATGCCTTGTCAATTCTTATCGCTAAAGAAATTACAGTAAATGAGTTATTTCCGATGCAATCTCAACATTGTCTGCATAGTTTGAAAAGACATGACACGCGTTTTTCGGTGCGATTTAGTACATTTTTAATTCAATAATTTGTTAACTTTAAAAAATGGCTGGTGAATAAAGTTAATATTTTCTAAATTTATTTATATTGTAGTTTCAGAAACAGTTTAGTTTTTTCAATAAAAAATTGAAACAAAAAAGTTAAAGAGATTTGAAAAACAGGAAACTAAAAAAAAATACATTTTTTTACAGCTGCTTAAAGTTTATCAAGTAGCAATTAAACCGGACCTTCTTTTATTTTTTTATCATCTATAATTATATGACTCTCTTTAAAAACTTTGAATGAGGTAATACAACACTAGAAAGAGGACATCTATTTTTGCAAATTTAAAAATATTTAAAAAAGCTTCGAAATAAAAAAACTTCTACAGTTGCGCACTGTAAATGTCCACCGGGGATCAATATAAAACTACCGTACATTACATTTCCAAAATGCTTGATAACTAAAATGGATAATAATATTTGTTGTAAGAAACTTATTAGGAACAGAACAGCAAGTAGAAGCACAAGTTGGAGTAGAAGCACAATTCAAACAGCGCTGCAGCAGTAACATAAAACTATTTTTTCACAAAATTTTATAAGGTCGTTTTTTTAGTTGCTCCAGTAGACCGTCTGGAAAGTCTTCCTCTTTAGAGTGGTCAATACTTTTAAATCACTAATGATAAGATCAGGATTTTCTTGAAAAGGATTCCTGACTTAACTACTTTTAAATTTCAAAATGGATTTATTTCGAATGACGTCACATTTGGTTTTCAAAATTTGTAATTCATTATAATGGAATATATCTACTTCCACCTAGTGTAGCTGGCGATCTCGGGTCAGCTAGTAGTTCAATATCTTAAAAGTTTACTATAGTGGAGGTAGGTGGTGCGAGAAAACGTTTAGGAATGACGGTGAAACAGGATTTACTTGCCTGTCTATACATTCCAAAATTTGACTTCTTGATGAAATAATTTGTTTGCACAAGATTATTATTTTTGACTATATATGCTGCAACGACAGGCTATAAATTGAATTAGAAATTATGCAAGATCTCAGGTAGCCTCATATCTGCATTATTCTGCCGCCAACCACAAATAATTTACTGAAAAAACGATATTTCTGTTGTGATATGAGTTTTGAGAAACAAAAAATTATTTGAATTGAGCACAGAAAAAAGTTTTGAACTTTTTTCGGTGCTCAGCGTGTTTGCTGAATATTTCTTGATTTTTTTTTTTTTGTTTTTTTTGTTTTTTAAAGTCTAAAATGATAAAATCATCGTTGTAAAAAACTCAAAATATTTATAAATAAATTGAACTTTTATGCAACTAATTTGTAAAAAAAATGTTTTTGCGTCACAAAAGTTGATATTCTTTTTACACAGACATACTTTCACGCATATACACACAGATTCACAGACACACACACATACATATGCACACACATACACACGCATACACATGCACATGCACATGCACACACTCAAACACAAACATACACAGACTAATAAACACATACAAAGATACATACCCTTAGTAGATCATTACAAAATTACAAACGCCTAACCCTCATCTATGGCACGTGACGTAATGTAGGGAAAATACTTTGGTGATTTTTACAAAACAAAGGGAGGACGTCAAAGCGCAGTTAAATGAACAGTTATAGATAACAAAGATAAATGAGCAGATAACAGAGGTCAAGAACAATTATGTTTTAGTTTCCTTAAAAGTTATTTTTTACATTACCCAGTTTTTATTTTTTGTTTTTTATACTTTTTTAATGGCAAACTAAACAAATATCAGTTTCTCAAGATGTTTCTGCTAAAAGGTCATAATTCTAGATTGTCTAACTTAAAATAAGGTTAAAGAAGTTGCCTGTTTTAGTCGTGATCATCACATTTATTTTTAGTATAAAGAAAACTATATTAATAAATTTAAAGGCTTCATAATTGTAGATGGAAGTCTGGATATTTATTGTTTCACAATAGAAGAGTTAAGTTAATGAAATAACGCTTTTTTATACTATTTGTGTTCTAGCTTGGGATTGTCATACTATTTTCTGACAAAAACATGTTCTTTGCAGCTTCTAAACTAATACCCCCAGCTATTTCTATTTTTGTATCTTGAAATGAAATGAATTTGGGTACTAATATTTGTCACCAAGAAACTTGCATAAGCGGCCACTTCGTCTTTGTCTGACTTAGTAGATATTCGCATAAAGCACATCGTTTGAAAAAAATCCGCGTTACTTTCCCCTCATTTTTTATATGGTAAAATAAATAAATTAAGCATACTACTTCATCATAGATTTAATCTTGATCAAGAAGAGTAAACTAACTTCAGTGGTTTATCGAATTATATGGAAGTTATTAGTTATATTATCAACAGGTTTTCTAAACGAAATTCAAAGCCAATCAGCCAATCTTGTAAACAGAGAACAATATTTTGGGAAATGCTGCCTACAAGGCTAAAGATTATGAGAAATCCATTAACCATTACAATAACCCAATTAATACTGACGATAAAAAAATGATGATTGTCAGCAATCTATCGGTTGTTTACTTTCAGAAGAAAAATAATTAGAAATCTGCTGAATATTTTCTGAAAGTCTGCTGACAAAAGAAGATAAAGTTGCATGAAGATCGTTGTTCATCGTCTCAAAAAGCTTGGTAAAGTATGAATATTGGCCCGGATGAAACCTTAACAAACATTCCGAACAGAAAAGCCAAATCTGTCCAATCTTTCATTGTTTTGCGCATTTTAATCAAGAAGCTTTGTTCCTGAAGATAAGTCATGGCTTGTCTTCAAAAACCTTAAAAGAAATGTGTGCATTTCGCCAGGTATTTATCAAAAGTTGTCCGCTTCGAGAAATCTATGCGTTGTGTTTGGTTGAACAGAAGGAGATTATCACTTCAAAAGATCGTTTCAAGCGATGACTTTGATTGCTGTGGCACTGTCAAATAGTGGATTGCCTCTTAATTTAAAGAACTTATCATGTAACGCAAAAACAGGAAATAAACATGTATAGCTTGCATATCTCTATAGAAAATCGAAACATTTTGGAGAAGATTTTGATGATGATGATAATGATGATGATGATGATGATGATNATGATGATGATGATGATGATGATGATGATGATGATGAATTTATTTTCAATTTAAAAAATCGATAAAACGTTTAAAAGTTCTGCATAAAAGTTTAAACGTGTTTAACTTTGTTAGTCAATGCAAATCAGTTCACGCTTAAGTAAGATAAGTTCACGCTTAAGTTAAGAGTTTCAAAACCGTTTCCTTGTAAAAATTAAATTCCATGAGAGCAGCTGAAGTCTATATTAAACTAGATTTGTGCCTGAAAGAATAAATATCGTGCGCTAAGATCCTCACCAACAGCTTTTGCCATGCCCCAGCTGATGCTCCAGTCTAACTTATCATATCTATGCTATTAACATTCCTTAATTGTTCGAAGGGCGATGAACAAACTGAGATATTATTTTGGTTTATAGGAGGCTATATCCAACCCTCTTAAGTATTTGCTGGTGAGCTACGTCACCAGGTGATATGTATGATACTTAGTATTTTGGCTTGGACGGTTTAAGAGTTGATCCGAAAATATTGGAAGACTAAATCTGTTTTAGGATGCTCTTTGCATGTCAATGTTTTTAATGCAACATTAATCAAGAACTGTAGTAACTGCAGCAGGATTACCATATATATTTTCATATATTAACTTAGCATGATGATCCTTTCTTTTGCATGATTTACGAAAATCATTTTTTAAAGAACTTCAGATCGTTTCTTAAAGAATTTCAGATAGTTTCTTAAAGAACTTCAGATCGTTTCTTAAAAAACTTCAGATCCTTTTTGACGAACTTCAAATCGTTTTTTGTAGAACTTCAAATAATTAGTAGCAATGACAATTGTTTTTTTTTACAAACTTAATTTCATACTTCTAGCTTACTTACAGTAAGCTCACATGGAATTTACTTGAATAATTAAATCCATGCGGCTTATGTATTTGTGAAAGGAAGTTTGACCCTTACGTACATATACCATTTATGCCTTAGCTACATCGATTATGTCTTGTAGCAATATCGAACGTCATACATCTTCATTTTAACAACTTCTTCTAAAATAGTTCCACATTATTCAGTAATTAAAGTTTGATTTATTTTCATTTAACTCAAGTTGAACAGCATGTTTCTGCTCCATAAATGTTTCTTCCTTACTTAAAAGGTTCTTCAAAAATATTCTTGGTATTTATCTTCTATTTGTTGATAAACTCATTTTTGTGTCACGTAACAATACTTTTAGAAACTTATTTCTGAATGATCTTCTCTAAAAATTATTATATAGCAAGACGCCAGTATCTATTAGTTTTGTAGCCATAATACACTAGGAATGCGTTGACCATAACAAAATATTATTGCATACATAGAAATTTACTGTGCATAAATCAATTTAAAATTTTTACCGTAAATAAAAGAGTTAGGTTTGAAAAAAACGAAAAGTTCAAAAATTGGCGGAAATTTAAAAAGTTCAAAAAGTTCTTATAGGTGTATTGTAATGGTAGGATTATATGAAGCTCTTCATAACTATTTTTAAACAGAAAAAATAAAATAACTTTTTAAATCAAAAAATAAGTGTGTAAAACTTAAATGTGCAAAAATTCACGAAAAAACAATCACAAACAATTCCCTTCATTAATGTAAAAAAATTGAAGCAAAAGGAAGTTTAAAATAAGCATATTTAATAAATGTAACTAAATGTAAACTTAGTCTGAGTGAGTGAGACAAGAAAAGTTTATTTTATAGTAAATCGACCAAAACAAGTCGTTTGGGATTGATTTAATTGACCATTTTCTCCAAATACCTGAAATTCTGCTAGATCTTTAAAGTAGTGCTCAAGGAACTTTTCTATGTAAGCCTTACACAATTCCTCAAATGTGACGTTAATTATACTAAATGCGTTGACTTGATAATCCCAAATCTGTGCAAAGTTAGAATTAAGTATCCGCGAGCCAAGATATCGACTCAAAAATTTGTTCAGTGAAATTCCAATCACCTTTTTCTTAGACTTTAAATCATAATCCATTATTGAAACGCCCTTTATGTACTTAATCCAATTCATGACATGAAAATACTGAACGGTTTCTCTTACAGCAACGAGTTTACTCATTTTTATGAAGTCCTCTCTGGTAAAATAATCCATTAGATTGGACCAATCAATTGTGTGCGGTTTCTTTGACTTTACATACTCCAACAACTCAATGTTTGTTGCACTCACTTGTCCACATTTAAACTCAAGGTTTATTTGCTCGGCTAATATAGAACGTTTTAAACATTCCATTCTCTCAAGCATGAACGTCTCCATAGATAACTTTAGCGTCGAATTGTAGTAAAACCTGGTGTCAGAAAAGTTAAAAAAGAAATAGAAGTTTTCATCTGGAACTTTTAACTGGAAGTTTTTTTCTGAGACTGAAAACATTGTCAAGTTGCCACAATGGAGAGCAGATTCGGTTTCTTCAAAAAGAAATCCCGTGAACAAATATCTTGCATACTCCACTCTGTCGACCTTGTATCGCATGTTTGCCAAATCTTCGAATAGAGCCGTTTTTGAAGGACTCTTATGAGCTAAACTCCATTGATTTGCTGCTTCTGTTACTGAAATATAAGAATCTTTCCAAAACTGAATGAAATATAACTGCTCCTGTTCTAAAGCAGATTCTTTCAACAAACTCTCGCATACTTTGACAAACTCTTGATGAGTCTCCTTGCTCCATGCTGAAGAAAACCAAACTTGAAGAATGGATCGACAGCTGGAATTGTTTTCTAACATTTTTTTAAGAACCCAACATCTTGCAATAGAGCAGACTGCTGAATCTACACCAACAAAGTTCAGACATCCATCTTTTTCCGTACCATTGATCTGAGCAAATAAAAGCTCAGAGAAATCAACACAACCAATAGACACATGGCTTTTTCCATAGCAAAGAGGATAATTTGGAAAGTTAACGTTTTTCATTGATTGATAGTAGTTTTTAAAAACAAATCCACCGCCTTGAACTATGGGAACTACACTTCCAATTGGTAGTTTTTTCCAAGATTTTAGAAACTGATAATCCGGCATTATTGTTCCAAACCTTTTATTTGTAAACTCTTCGTTTTCACTATAACTTTGCATTTTATTTGCTAAATGATCTACAATTGGTGGGCTACTTTTAATTTGGATTGCTCTGCAACTAAACTCTGAGAAGTGAAAACGTAATAAATCTACTCCGAGAGTATCATTTGGAAACATCTCTTTGTATTCTTCAAAGAACTGTGCAAGTTTTGGTTGAAACAATGGCTGTTTTTTTTTCAGTTTTTCTTCAATATTCTTTACATAGCTTTTAACTTTATCATTATTTGGATACGAGCTCAGAAATGTTTCAAAGTCTTTCAGTGCAGCGTAGAAGATATCTAGTTTGTGAAACAAAATACCTCTTCTTAAAACCAGCCGTTCAGAATCGGAATTTAAAAGAAGTCCTTTTTTACAATCCATTAAACCCAACCAAAACAAGTTCATCTTTGTAAAAATGGCTGCTCTTTTCAAAAAGAGCTTGGCATCGCTTTTGTCCCACTCGCCAACTTGCAAAGCTATCGTATAAGACGTTAATGCAGAGTCGTTGCTGCCAGTGGCATATTCTTTTTTCCCCTGGTTCTTAATGAGTGTTTTATCATCAGCTTTTACATTTAGCAACTCCAACTCAAGCTTGTCGGCTTCTTGGAAGCTGTTTGCTTTTTTGTACCATTCTTGAGCAGCTTTAAAATCCCCGACAGCTTTGAATGCTGTTGCTAGCCTCAAACTGCATTTTAGTGTGATCTTAGAAGAAGGCTCTTTATCTTCTGTTGTCAGCAGAGCTTTCAGACAATAGTCAGCACATCTCCAGTAATCTTTCTTCTGAAAGTAAACAGTCGATAGATTGCTGACAATGATCATGTTTTTATCGTCAATATTCATTGCGTTGTTGTAATGCTTGATGGATTCTTCATAGTCTTTACTCTTATAGGCAGCATTTCCCAGCATTTTCTCTCTATTTACAAGATCGGCTAATTGGTTTTGCTCTTTGTTTAGAAAGCTTGTTGATATTTCACCCATAACCTGCATGAACATTGTTCTTACTAGACTAGATCATACAATAGCTCTATCTGCTAATAGAAGGAAAAAAAATGCTTAATGTAAACTCTAATCGTGATAATTTTTTAAGTTAAAGTTTAAAGTTTTTCATCTGTAAGTTCAACTCAACGGTTTATAAATATATAGATGACATACATGAATTAATACGATTAATAAATGAAACGAACGTACTAGATCAATTTAGATTTTAAAACATATCCATTTTACTTAATGCAGTCCGTAGAGTTGCACATATGGAAACCATACCTACAACTCCAGTTCTTAGAATTTGCAATTATTTTTAGAAACAGTTGAATATATGATTTGCAGAGCAGCGCATTATTTCTTTCAAAATACTCTACAAAAGAGAACTTTTTTCGTACCGTTTTTTGTAAAAAATATCTTTTTAATTTTTCATAACTCTTAGTTTCGATCGAT
Source organism: Hydra viridissima (assembly GCA_014706445.1). Lineage (NCBI taxonomy): Eukaryota > Metazoa > Cnidaria > Hydrozoa > Anthoathecata > Hydridae > Hydra > Hydra viridissima. The sequence goes on along the minus strand of QPEY01002164.1, from coordinate 584 downwards.
TTCGTTTCGTAACTGTTAAGGAAAACGAGAGAAACCAAAATTTTGAGTAAAAAAATCTGGAAGGCAGGAATATTTCGCTAATAACAGTGGTTTAATGCACAGTCAAGTTTAAGATTATTGAGTTTCATTTGGAAAAAAGCTTTGTTGAAAGAGTTTTTTTGGTTTTGTCTAAAGGATAGCATTAAAAGGATTCTTTTAAGTTCAAAGCGTATGTACGAATAATGTAACAACAACTCCTTTTAATATAAAGTCTTCGTTTTCACAAAGAGATATAATTTATTCTGCGTTGAATTGGGGTTTTATATATTTTTAAATCTATGTGATGAAATATTTAAAAGTTACGTAAACAACATTGAAGTCGAAGTAAAGAATAAATATATATCTCGTAAATAATTAAAAAATTAAATCTCAAAGCGTGATAAAATTTATACATCACTTTAAGAATATTTAAAATCATACTCATTCTGCAGAAGAAAGAAGATGTCTAAAATTTAACATTTTAGTGGTATTGAGTTTAATAATGTTAATAATACTAATAATAACACTAATAATAATACTAAAATAATACTAATGATACTACTACC
>QPEY01002163.1:0-12844 GCA_014706445.1 Hydra viridissima | reverse complement strand
TTTTTTGTTTTACTATATCATTGAGCAAGAGTCGGTGGTTATCAAACATATTTAAATATATATATTAAACAATTTTATCTACGTTTAAAAAGCATTTTGCAAAAACTGTCCCATTCATAGAGGTTTTCCCCTACTGCGTTTATAACTTTACTATGTCAATTATATATTATTTATACTAAATGTCTAACTTCGATCCAAAAAGTGAAGCCGTGCAAGCAATTTCTAATTCTGTATACTTTAAAAAGATGCATTCTGCATGCTTTTCAAAAGGATAACCATTGCAACATATATTATGGATTTTCTGCTGTTGATCATTTGCAGTGAATTTCTTTTTCTTGTCATGAAATTGCCTGACTTCCTGGTTTATGTATTTGTTGATCGAATATGCAGGTTGATGGACGAATATTGCTTCACGGAGCTTGATATTACTTATTTCCATTATTTGGGCTGCTCGACCACTACTCTTTGATTTCTGGTGTCCAGATTTGTTTTCGACCCTTTTGATTTTGTTTAGCAATTTTTCGGTAAGCCTTTTCTGCTTTACAATTGTCAAATGCGAAAAGTGAATTACTGCTTACTTTTTTCTCTTAAAGGCAAGAACTAAATTTTAGTAATTACATATTGGCCAAAGATTTCACACGATTTATTCAAATTACTAATCCAGTAATCATTTTAAAATAATTATGAAAATGTTCTCCCTAACATCTGAAAAAACCAAATGTTTTTGAGGCCTTATGGTTTTTTAATTCATACTATGAGAGTATTTTTTAATAGTAATGAATTAAAGTGAAATTTTTTAAATAGTAATTGATACACAGAAAAAGGTCTTAAAAAGTTTTTCTTTAATTAAAATCGCAGATGAAATTAACAGTGAAAAAGAGGATCAAGACGAAAGGGATCAGATATTAGAAAATGCGGCTCATAATGGTGTACAGCCTGCCATTGTGGCGTTAAGTTTTCTCAACATAGATTTCGCTAGAGAGTTAATGAAAATGCAAAACTTATCAAAGTTTCCTGAGTTAAAAGAAGTACTAGAGAAAGACGATGAAGCATTATGCACATACCTTGCAACTAATATATGCAGCAAACACTCAAACTTGGTAGAGTTTTTCGATTTGAAAGAAGGAAGTGACGAAGCTCACAGAATATTTATGCATGCATGTGATTTTCTTAACCTATTGGGACTAGATAGTGATAAGTTCTTAGATTACAATGATTATTAAATAAAGTTATGGAATTACTTTGATTTTCATTTGCATGCATTTATATATTTGTATAAATGCATATATGGTTTGGTTATATGTAAATGCTTGCATTTCATATCTTATTATAAGTACTCTCTATAAAAATATTATATTATTTACATATTATATTAATTATATGTTTATATTCTTATTCTTATTATAAGTTCTATCTTATTCTAATTATCAGTACTCTATTAAAATATACACATGCATGAACTATATATTGTAATAGCTTTGTGTATTATATATTTCTAGAAAATAAATTATATCTTTCTCTTTACTATCGGTAAACATTTGATTCTTCAAAATGTTTGATAAGTTCTAACTTAACTAGAGACCTTTGACAGAACAGGCATGTATATAACATGTTTGGAAGTCAGTATCATTGTTCTGCTTGGACCTTTTAAGAAAAGGATGCATTCTCAACGATATAAAAGAAGAAGACACTTTGTAAATACCAGGTTTTTTGTTTGAAAAAAAGATTGTAGTCATCTTATCGATACGAGAAAACTACAGTAAAAAAATCTGATTCAGAAGTAAAATTTATCGGTGCTTTTACAATTTATCGGTGCTTATACAATTTATCGGTGTTTATACAATTTATCGGTGCTTATACAATGACGCAATACGTTATAAAGTTTTTTCTTTCATTAATAAAAATGGAAATTAAAGAATCTTAAAAAAATTTATTTATTACTTCCAACTGTTCCTAAATAAGTTAATGATAACGATCATGTTGCTGGTTCTGGATATAGATTACAAAGGATTATTGAAATTCAGCGTTTATTAGAATCTGAGCAATCTGTTAAAAAAAATTAAGAGGTATCATAAAATCTCAAATGAAAATAGCAATACTGACACAACACTCGCAGCTATTTCTAGATATTGCTAGTGTTGGATTATTATCCACTATTGCTGTAGCAGCTATTTAGGGTCTGCGTCTCGGAATCGTATTCTCCAAAATGACCCGGGATAAACGTAACGAGACAAGAAATTTCCCGGAAAAAAATAACGAGACAAAGGAAACGATTGTCCCGGAATAAAGTTATAAATCGGGACATAAGTTTTTTCTCGGAATTTAAAAACTGTGTCCTGGATAATTACGAAACGTTACGAAACAGATCAATTATATTAACTAGATATCTAACTCGCGCTTTCGCTGTGAAGAAAATTTTTTACCAATCAACGTTTGTTTTGCCAGCCAGAAATAACGCACGGTGACTCAAAACTTCAAAAAAAACGGCACAAAACCCCACACAATTTTTTGGTAAATACAGTGCCCTTTTTCAAATAATATTAAATTAGAATGATCATTTATTTAAAAAGTAAAAACAGTTTTTTCATAAAACATTTATTTTATAATTTATGGTTAAAAGAAGTTAAAAATTTTTATATTATTTTCAAAGAAATCTAAAAAATGAGAGATTTATGATTTACTATTCAAGAAGCGCTAGATATTTGAAATAGCGTTACTTAACAACTTCAGTATTTCCTGTAATATACAAGTAACATTATTTACTTAAACATTATAGGGAACGTAATGTGATAACTGTCAAAGAAGTTATAACATAAAATGTTAAACAGTGTAAAGTGAAAAATGATATAAAGTACTCAAAAATATTTCTGATATATTTTAATGATTTAAAAAACAAAAACAGTAAAAAGATTAGATCTTATCCCGAATATAAGTGAAATAGGAGAAATTACGTGAAATTACGTGAAATATAAGTGAAATTACGATTTCGGAAGGATTTACTAAACGAAATTAAATAAAACTGAAGAAATTAGCAAAGAGAACATAAATTAATGCTACTTTAGATAGACTTATTTCAAAAGTGAATTTTTATAAAAATATATATTTTTATATATTTTTAAGATTCTTTTATAGAAAAAGAATACCAATGGCTTCAAGAAAATCTTATGACCAATAAAATTAGCCATTTTGGTTCTGGAAAACCCCATAAACAATGGGTGGTCCTTGGAGAGCAAAGGAAAAGAGTAAAAATAAAAGAACTAGGTATTGAACATCATGAACTATTGTTAGTCTCTGCAAGAATTACACTTTTTAAAAAAAGTCAAATATTTTATAGATCAAATAAGTTAAAGACACTTTGGATAACCTTTCCCTTAGATATGAGTGTAAAAAAAACTCTTGCATTAGAAGTGAATACTGACCTCAGCGGTAAACAATTTTAAATAATCAGAAACTTAGCCCTTTGACACATATTTATCCCCTTCTTCCAATATATTTGAGCAGAAAGATTTAAATACTATCCCAAAAATATTTTTTCCCCCCTGATTTCAGTTGCTACCGTTAACTTTTATAAAGCTGTGTTTATATAGATGGTATAAGAATATCAATAATAGCAGCTGAAATAAATAATGGTAACTGTGCCAGAAATTCATTATTTAAATCTCACATTAAGGATTAACTAGTATGTCTCGTTATGTCTCGTTGTGTCCCGTTAAAAAGATGTAAATTCCGGGAAATTGTAAAGCTCCTATTTTGTCCGGGACATCTCGTCTCGTCTCGGTATCGTCCCGGATTTCAAGTGAAAATTGAAAATTGTCTCGATATTTATCGCTAATCGGGACAAAGCTTTTAGGATCGTCTCGTCTCGTTTCAAATAAAAAAAATTACGAGACACAGACGCTTAGTAGCTATTGAGGCAACAGCTTTAGGCTTAAGCTTTCTAAGTATTGCAGTTTGTTAATAAAAGAGTTATTACAAAACTAGAAACCTGAAAAGATAAGAATATAAGTAGAGGTAAACTTGAGTACTATTAGTAATGCTTCAAAAACATTTAGTGGCAATTTTCTTTCACAAGAAGAGTTTCATATCGTCCTAAGTGAATTGACAAAGTATATAGAAATCTGGTATTAGAAATCTGGTATTAGAAATAGTTTTTTTACCCAATAAAACAATGATCCTAAACAGGCGTCCTAATTGTGTTTAAAAACCAAACAGTCCCATAAAGCCTTCAAAAATTGTTTTTACAGTACATTATATCTTTTATTAACATTAATGGCTTCGACCAAAACGTTATGTGCGGTTGTGTATATCTGTTCTTTGTAAAAGATACATATTGGTTTAGTGAAAAAGAAACTAATACTTGCGGGGGAAAGTCTAAAAATATAATTTTAATTGACAGGGAAGATATTGACAGGGAAGAGATAAGTATAGACAGGGAAGAGATAAGACAGAACAAGCGTCATAGGATAGGTAAAGATGAAAAAACATCACTCATTAATAAAGTTAAAGTAGCTATGAGCATTGTAAACAATTTTCTCCGAAATAATAGTGACTGGAATAAATATTTAAGTGTGCAAGATAAAGCGATATAAAACAGCATAAATTTTACGTTTCAAATAACATTAAAAATGTGTTACATGAAACATATTTTATGTTTTAACTAATTATCTTTAGAAAAAAGAATGTATTTACTAAAGTTTGACAATGTCGAAATAAGAGATCATTTAGTCTCAGAATATCTCAAAGTGAAGCGACCTCTGTTGACCTAGTTTTTCATCTACAAACATATCTTTAACATCAAAGATATGTTTGTTGATGAAAAACTAGGTCAACAGAATGCTCTAGATTTTTTCACCAAACAGTATAAACCAATCATTAACCGATTAGTAACTTTAAAAAAGTTTTTACTGTTTTACAATAAACAACAGATGTGGAAAATTAGACTTTAATGAAAATCATTATTGCAGACAAGATTATGATTTTAAACCTCTTGCTTTGGGTGATGAATCTTTCAGCTCAAACGTATTTAGCACAACTAAAATGGACGATTCCGAAGTAGAAAATTATCTAGTTAGATCATTAGCAACATCATATTTAAAAATGTTAGCATCTAGTGACGCTGACAAAACTTTAAGTATTAGAGATTATAATGGTAAATTAGTTTTTGGAGTATGAAGGTACTTAAAGGCTTAGGGAATTAATTATGCAAAAAAAGCCAACAAAAATTTCAAAAATTATTCAAAGATTATGAAAAAAACAAATGTACTAAAATGAAATAACGAGAAAGATGGTACTCCAACTCCAAAAGAGAATAGGAGTTATAAATGGAATAATATACTAAAAACCAGTTCGAATAAGTCCAAATCTGGTAAAGGTATGGCGAGTACTATATTCTTACCTAATGATCCAAACGCATTACTAGCTGGACTGACTTGTTATTAGCTAGTAAAAAAGTTGGTAACACAGGATTGAGGTAACACAGGATTGAGGTAACACAGGATTGAGGTAACACAGGATTGAGGTAACACAGGATTGAGGTAACACAGGATTGAGGTAACACAGGATTGAGGTAACACAGGATTGAGGAATGATATTGTTTTGATATATGATGAGTTAAAAAAGAGTAACTTTTTGATACAAATTTTTACAAAAAAAAAATTCGGTTTTCATAAAAAAATGTTTATTTGCAAAAAACACGGATTTAATAGAAAGAATGTTTATGGAGGTGCTGTCTGTGATAGCATTTAAAGCATGCTCATAAGACTATTTACTAGCAAGGGAGCAAAACAAATTGCATCTGCAGTTGTTGATGCTGGTAAAGACGCTGCTAAAAAAATTGCTAAAAAGGCTTTCGATGTTGGTAAGACTGCTGCGGTTGATGCTGGTAAAAACTAATTGATTAAGCTGCAGCCAAGATACTTACTCCAAAATCACAATCTATAAAGGAAAAACATGTAGGGCCGAGTAAATTCATACAAAAAGCAAATGATATTTTGCCAAAGCATGTTGATCCAAAAATTGGTTTAACAGATATTAATGGATTGATGGATGGAAGTGGTATGAAGAAAGCTATTAACATTGAAAAGTTAGCTTGTAAGTTGAACAGACCAGTGCGGTCCCAAACACTCGACAAAGGAATAAAATTTATGATACAGATACGAAGGATTCGTGGAACACTAAAAAATACAATGCTGCAAATGGTATAAACAACAGTTCTGCTGTTTATACCATTTGCAACATTGAATTGAGATTTGAATTCTTATTATATTTTCGAGTTCCAAATATTTTTCACCAATATAAATGAGATAATAAATTTATATCATAATATTACATTAATAATTTATTTATCATTATACTGTATATACTGTATAGTATATATCTTTATTTTTTCGGCATATAATTCTTTAGATTACTTCAATTTTTTAGGGCAGCGTTAACGTAAAATTATGAACTAAGAGCTACAAATTTGTTATTTCTTTGTTTTGAAGTTTAAATTTTCATAGTAACACGTTTGAAATCTGATTGTTTATATGTCAGTGTGTAACCCTGAAAATTTGGCAAGAACTTGAATAATATATAATTAAATGAATGTTTGTTTTGAAAATTCATTTATCTTTTAAAATTTTGATTCATTACAGATGCCTTATGCAGTTGTTACTTTTAGTAATCATAATGAAGTGGCAGCGTGCCCAATAAGTGGTTTAAAGGTTATAGGTATGTTAATAAACATACTGTGAAAATTTGAAGACAGAGGCTTAAATAAAACTGAAGATAATTACGTTTTCGTATGTAAATGTTAAAATTTGAAAACCTAAAAAATCACGCTGAAAAAGAAAAAAAAGAAAAAAGAAAAATCGTTTTTTTTTTATAAAAAGTTACTAAACACTTCCACAAGAGTTCACATCATCATTCTCCATCTGAAAATCTTCTAGAAGTAATGGTAAATGCGTTGCTATAGTGTTGCTAAGGAGAAAAAAATTGTATTAACCACAATAATTGTATTTTTTTTTACTTTTAGCACTTAATAGTAAAAATATAATATGAACTTTGTGCTTCAATGTTTGAAATGACAAAATTAAAAAAAAAACAAACATTTTTAAAAATATTTAAAGGGGGTGTACCACCTTAAATTTAAATAACTTGTTTTTAATTTAGTGATCATGACGACACAAAGTTGCATTTATAAATTACTTTTCCTTATAGAGAGAAACAATTTATACTTGTAATTTAAACCCATATTTTATACCTATAAATTAAATCTCTGTTCTATAAAAACTACGAGTTCAATTTTTCTCGCTCCATTATTCACAAAAATTCCTTATAAAAATGCAAATATACCGTTATAAAAAAACCGCTCAAAACTTATTTTCAAAACTTTTAGCTAACAGCCATTAATGCAAATAAGCTTACGAAACAACAGTTTTACGATCTTTTGCAATCGCTTCGTGGCTTTTACGATCGCTTTCGCGCAGTACAATTTCAAAGAAATTTATATTGGTACTTTAGTTTATTTTGAGGGCATAAAGAGTTTTTAATTAAAACAATTATAGTAATTTTGATTGAAACCACGTTACATAATTGATTCAAATTATTTTTCATAAATCATTCTTTAAGTGAACTTCAGATATTAAAATGTCAACACATGTTCTACTTTTTATTCAATTATATTACATACTGATTGTAAAATTTTACTAATTTATTTCATGTTATTTTGGCATTAATTTGGTGCCCATGATTAAACTTAGGGCTTTTTATTATTCTTTAAATCTCGGTTACAGTTTCGGCTACCGGTGTTGCTAAACTGAAATTTTGGTACTTTCAGTTTTGGCTAAAATGTTGATTTCAATGGTTCACTAGAAACGGTGCTAAATTGTGTTTAAAAAAAAGATAACCTTTAATTAATCAATTTTGACATTTTTTTGCAGAAACATGAAGATAAACTATTATTTAATATAGTTTGCAATAAAGAATGTATACAAAAGTAGGTTAAAAATGTAAAAAATGATTTTGTAATGGATATAAAGAATTAAAACATCGCAACTTTCGACCTCTGTTATTTATAATATCATAAAACTTATATTCGACATTATTGTTTTGGTTTTTTGTAAAAGCACGCGAAGAATTTTCTTCTATAATTAGTCATTAAAATGACGCAACTCGCTGTATTTTGAGGGGGTTAAATTTTGAAAAACAACGCAAATAATAATTTGTTTTACTCCTTTTAAAGCGATTTTCTGGAAAAAAAAAAAACAACATAGAAATTGATCTTAAAACGTTTATAAATAGTAATTGGAAAAACTTTAGAAAAATGTTAATATAATATTTTAGAAAACTTAGAAATAACTTATTCTAAATATATAACTTCCTTTTTTTGTTTTTGATCAAATTGTCTGATTTTGTCGTATAAGTGTCACACTTTCACCTTTTTGTTTTTAAATGTTCACTATATTCACTTCTAATATCCTATAATAAACATAATCACTGCGACCGGAAAAACCAAATCATTTTGTATATCAATAGAGCATGAAATAAAAAAACTTAAAGGTGTTTTAAAAAATGACAAATAATAGCGTTTTAGAAGGCTTTTCATTTTTCTTCAAGTTAAAGTTATTTTGCGTTGGTCAAAAAGCAAAATGGATAGATAGTTTCTTTATTTTAAACGATAATCTTTCATAATCTGTAATAAAAAAAGGGAGTGGGGTGAGTGGGGGGGTTGAGGGTTGCAAAAGTACAGAAGCGTCAATGAAGCTTTTTAATTTCTCGTTAGTTTAATTACAATTCAATAAAAATTTATAGCAAGTTTCTATCATCCAAATATAGAGTTTTGATTGGTAGTTCTTACATACTTTAGTACGCTTTTTTTGAGGGAAATATTATTGTCTTAACATATTATTAATTAAATTTTTAATCTTTACGCTATTTTTATGCTTGGTGTTGAATATTTAAAAAAAAGTATAAAATTTTGAACTATTTGGTCCAGATGCGAAACAACAGCTTCTAACAAATGGAAGAAAAAATAAATCAAAGTGAGTATTTTTTTCTTTTTGGAAAAAATTTATTACTTCAAAGTTATTTTATGTTATTTTCACTTCAGCATTGAAAATAGTTCCTTTTTGAATCAAAAACTAAATTTATAATAAGAGACTAATGAGTGCTTTAAGAAATTTCCCATTGGTAAATTCCACACGTTATTTTTAATAGTTTTTTGATGAATTGAATTGCATAACTACTAATTAAAAATCAACACCAAACACAAGTTTTCTTTTTCAAAACAAAAGTTATTTTAATGAAAACTTTTTAGTAGTAATGAGGAAAAAACTGATACACAAAAAGAAAAAGGTTTTTAAAAGGAGACCCCTAGGAGGCAATCTCACAAAGTAGCAAAAGTTGTAATTGTTACTTTTCTATAATATCTTAAGTTTATTTTGGAGATTTTCTTTTTTATCCCGGGGAGCGTCGGATACTAACCAGCTAGTTATTGTTAAAAAAAGTAATTGAAAAGAACATTCATCAAATAGTAAAAATGGGATTCCTAAGTATTCTTTGCAAAAAATGTTTTTAATTAATTGGTGTGGCAATGAAAATAGCCGTTTTTGATTTACAAGATCCCCGGCATGAATTATAAAATACAGAAAAAAGCTTTTATAAGGTTTTCTTTAATTAAATTTGCAGATGAAATCAACAGTGAAAAAGAGGATCAAGACGAAAGGGATCAGATATTAGAAAATGCGGCTCAAAATGGTGTACAGCCTGCCATTGAGGCGTTAAGTTTTCTCAACATAGAGTTCGCTAGAGAGTTAATGAAAATGCAAAACTTATCAAAGTTTCCTGAGTTAAAAGAAGTACTAGAGAAAGACGATGAAGCATTATGCACATACCTTGCAACTAATATATGCAGCAAACACTCAAACTTGGTAGAGTTTTTCAATTTGAAGGAAGGAAGTGACGACGCTCACAGAATATTTATGTTTGCATGTGATTATCTTAACCTATTAGGACGAGATAGCGATAAGTTCTTAGATTATAATGATTATTGAATAAAGTCATGAGATAAGATGTCTTGATACTAAATTCGGAATGTAGGTTTAGTTATAAGTTTTCTTTGCATCTTGTTTTCAAATTTCTATTAAGTTTCTATTAAGTTTCATCATAACAGTAAAATTAACCAAACTCAGGAGATTGTTAAATTTCACTGTTGGGATGAAACTTAAAAGAAATTTTAGGTCGAGGAGCAAAATAACGGAAACAAGGATTATCAAGCTCCTAAAACACTATAAAACCAGAGAGCCGATTAGGTTTGATGGAGTGTCACCTGGGTTTTTTTTAGTAATAAAGTTTTGTTTTAGTTATATTAACATGATTTTGTTATAATTTAAATTAGTTTCACTTGCTAAGAGAAAAAAAAAAACCAAGAATCTAACCCCCCCCCCCCCAACAGAAACGAGGGGGTTGTTAGTTTTACAAAGGCACACTTTTAAACACCAAAGTATTTTTTGATAAAGTTTGAAGTCTTTTGATGAATTCTGATTTAGTTTAAGACAGTGCAAAAGTTTTTCATAAAATCCATCTACAATCTACCTTAACACTATCAACCATTTACAATAACACAACAAGTGAACATAAGGTGTTTAAATTTTGAGGTTTTATTTATCCCCATGCTCAAATATCGTTATTTTTACAAGACATCTTGATTTTACAATATACTAAAATTGAAAAGTTTTACAAAGTGCAGTTATACAAGTGCAGTATAACATATATTATTACAATCTTTTAACTTCAAAATCAACAACACCAGTTTTCAATCTTTTTCTGTAATCTTTGTGACCTATACTGCGTTTGTATATTTCCCATTTAGGTTTAAACTTTGCATGAATCGTCTCTCCACACTGCTTTGAATTCTTTGACAAGCCGCATCCAGTATGCTTTACAAAATGAAAACCATGGCAGCATACAAAGTGGATTTTCCATGACTCTGTTTGTGCCTTCCCAAATGAAGAAGCTGTATCTTGTAGACATAAAAAAGCATCTCTAAACGTAAATATTTTCTTTTCTGAGTCAGAATCAAGTTTTCTTTCAAAACAAGCCTCTTTACATATTATGAGGGCGGCGATTTTATGTAATTACAACTTTATTTATTTGTGTGAGTATGAGTAAAATGATGATGTAAGGGATTATGCAAGTTTTGGGCTCTAAGTTTATATAAAAAAGGTATTCGGAAGGTCGGGATCGAAGTTGATGGTCTGAGAATTACTTGGTTAGGAAAATGCATGGTTTGTGAATACTTTGGTTAGGAATGGGTAGGATTTAATCTAAAAGATTAAGATTGTGTTTGCCGTCCTCAGTATATTTTATTATGCAATATATTTCAATAAAAATTCTATTAACATGTAATGGTAGCATTCTTTTACTCCTTAAGTTATAAAATACAAATAATGCTCTCTTATACCCCATTCACACCAAAAGTAAAAGTTGTTTTAATTGTGGTTATTTAAAGTAGTGACGCATTTTTCCGTTCACACCTTTTTTTAAAACCTTATTTCAAATAAACGAGTTTAAAAAACAGTAGCTAAATAAGACAACATCGCGAGGTTTTCTAAGTTTCCATGAAAAAATGTTGTAATGAAAAATTGAGAATAATATATATATATATATATATATATATATATATATATATATATATATATATATATATATATATATATATATATATATATATATATATATATATATATATATATATATATATATATATATATAATATATATATATATATATATATATATATATATATATATATATATATATATATATATATATATATATATATATATATATATATATAATGTAAACTAAATTTACTTTTGATTTAAATGCTGGAAAATGTAACAGATTTTAGTCAAGAAATTTCCTCTTATATACTTACTAATATTACTAAGGCAACTAATATTGTTTTGAAAATCATTTAGTCAAATATGTTTTATCTAAATTTATTGTAAGACCTTGTGCTAATAATTTCACGTTAAAAGTCTCACGAAGTTCGAATACACCAATTTTTGAGCATCGGGCTATTTCTCGGTTTTTAACAAATGATAACGAATAAAGTACAGGGTGTCCCAAAAGTCACTTTCTGATTTGCTTATAGCTTTGTAACTAATCGCTTTTCAGCATTTTATTTTCAAATAATAGGAGATACTCACAAAAATGTGCTGCAATTTAGTTTATGCATGAAGTAATTATTCAATTATTTCAATACAACATGAATTTCAACGACAATTTCAAGGACGAAATTCTCCTTTAGCACCAACAATTCGGCGATTGGTTGTTCAATTCGAAGAAATAGGGAAAACGCCGATAACTTACAAGCAGGAAGACCACGGGCACGGCGTTCATTAGAAAATATATAGCATGTCAATTATGGTTTTCGAGATCATCACGCGTACGCCCCATACTATTCGAGAAACGGACTGACGTATTTCTAAATACGGTGATTTTAATTGACCTGCTCGGTCATCGGATTTAACAGTTTTCGGACTTTTTTTTGTGGAGTTATCTGAAGTCTAAAGTATACATGAACGAGCCAGCAAATTTAGATCAGTTAAAATATAATATCAGAGCCAAATACGCTAACTTATCTCAGGATTTGCTGCGTTCTGATAAGGACAATCTGATGAAGAGCCCAAATTTGTAAGAGCTTAAGTGGGGCCTAACTATTAGACAGAGTTTTCAGAACTTAATGTAAAAAAAAACTGTAAAAATTAAATTTTCGTTTATTGTTAACACTATGCACATTAGTAAATCCAGTAAAAAGTATAGGGTACCCCATAATTTACGCAAGATTTGAATTCAA
>QPEY01002162.1:10926-23446 GCA_014706445.1 Hydra viridissima | reverse complement strand
TTTTTACACTTTCAGGCATTTAATAACCTCAAAGCAAATTTATTCAGACTCTGATACTGACAATGAAGAATGTCCTTCCAAGAAGTCAAATTTACTGCAAATCTCCCAGTCCGCCTCCAAGAATAAGTTCTACTATTTATATGCCTCCTGTTTAATATAATCCTTCCCACTCTACATCTATTCAATTTTCAAATTCTCCTGCTGCTCTTTCTGTTACCCACGTTTCACCTGCCATCTTCAGTATGCCTACTACAAGCTCAACCAGTCAGTGCACATTAGCTGCTCATGACACGACTCTTATTTCTGTAGGTGAAGTCGTTCCTGACAATGGCCGAGGTTAGAACAATATTAGATGTATTGAAAATCATATTTTTATTAAGTGTCTAGGGTGTATTCTGTACTCAATGATCTATTGATTTTGATGTATTTCTGCGTGTTTTATAATGTATTTTTTGAAATAAGTATTACTTGAAATAGCTAATCTGTGTGTCAAGCTTATCATCATTGTTGATTCATTGACATTTAGTTGTTCTGTATATGACATTGATTTTGTTTAAAATTTTTGTCAGTGATAATACCTTACAGCTCTCTTCTACAATTATTAATTCTAGCAGAATTAGCAGGGTTAACAACAGTAGCTAAATTTTTTAAATGCTCTGTTATTTTGTTTTTTAGGCTCCAATTTGAGACCATATCTGGAAGCAATTCTCAAAACTCTATAAGAAATTAAAGTCACACAGACTATTCATGGAAATATTTTAAATGCTTTGGTGCAACAAAGAAATGCTATAAGCCAAGCGTCACAACTTTCACGTGGTTGTATTCCTATAAAAGACCTCCACGACTTCCAGCTATTAAACAATCGACTGAAAACAGATGACAATATTTCTAAAGCTCTGGTTAGAGAACAAGTTATTGTTAGATTCCAGTATATATATCAAGCAATTTTTATAGTAGCTGTTTGTGCTGTTATAAACATTATTACATAAGTAGATATAATTTTATAAATATCTACTTATGTAATAATGTTTACAACAGCACAAACAGCTACTTTAAAAATTGCTTGAAATATATACTGGAATCTAAATTAATAATACTTAATTAAGTAGTTGATACAATTAAAAGCTGTAACAAAATGTAACTCAACCAGGCAATTAAACAAGTATATTACATTTAACACAGTGACTTATTATGAAATAAATTTTTATTTATTAGTGATTTTTGGTAAGTGTTACACTACTTCATGCTTAAATATAGTTATTAAGTAACTTGTAATATAGGTCGCTCATTTAAGCAGTCTTGGAGGAGGAAAGGTTTTTGAAGCTGTAGCAAGGATGATGCAAGCAGTGATGCCAGATAATAACCTAGCTCTGCAATTTAATTATAGTGGAATTAATGACAAAAATGGATTTAAGGGAACTGAATTTTTTAACATATTGTGCAGTAAGTATGCAACTGTATTTTCTATTTATTGCTGCTCAATATTGTAACACCCAATACTCTTTAAAGCCCTAATAGGTTTTGCTTCACTTCAAGACTAATTTCATAATTATGAAAATTAAAGATATCAGACTAAATAAGATTAGTCTACGTTTAAATGATAATATTGTAAGAACTGTGTGTGTTGGATTGTTTTATTTGATAATAAATGATAATATTGCATCACTATAATAATGAGTGAGTAGTAAGGTGTTTCACCATAGTTACGTACTGACAAATTTTATGCCAAAGAATTAGATTGTGTCTTTTGCAAATGTATATAAAGATAACAATAAGTGTTTATGGAACTATTATCTTTTTTAGGTGCTGTTCAGCAAAATGTGTTGACTTCAAGTGCAACTACAAAAGACATCGAGATAGCTGTAGGCAAATGGTTTACTGGAGCGCGAGATCGGGGTGGTAAACGTGCAGAGAGAACGAAAAAAGTAAAGTAACAAAAGCTTCAATCAAGAAAGAGAAAAAATTTAAATATAATAAATCAAACTACGAACGAAAAATTCTTTTTTTTTTTTATTTTTGTATTTCAGGTTGCAGCAAGTTTTTCAAGCGCTTAAAAAGTAAACCGGCCTATGAAAATTGTAGCTTAATTTTGTGTTCAAGTATTGCAGTGTGTTAATGCATAAGTGTTTTTATCAATAAACTGTGAATACTATAGCCTTTTTTGTGCTTAGGTGTTGCTGTGTGTTTATGCATAAGGTGCTAAAGAACCTATGAAATTTACTGCTTAATTTTGTATTTAACCTGTGACGTTTTGCAGAGTGTTTTTCGGTGCATGAAATTAGTAATTTAAGTGACTAATTTCATACAGAATTTTAAAATTCTGTATGAAATTTGGGTACAAATTTGTACTAGTTTTTGTATATTTTTCATATAATTTGAGCTATATGAAAAGTATACAAAATTCTGTGCACATTAATACACTAACAGCTTTATTGTTATAATTAATCATTTTAACTAATTGAAAATCGGAAAATTAACTGAAAAAAGCCGTGTATATAGAAATTTTTACTAAATGGTACCTTACTAGGCCTCACGTAGGCAGCCCACTTGGAACCCAATTCACCCCCAGCAACACTTTTCCTTGGGCGGGATATGGGCAACCCATTTGGGACCCATAAAGCTGCCCATTTGGTGCCCATATGGGGCTTAAAAGGACATGCTGGCTGGGTACTATTATAGATCAAACAGGTAACAGAAAGTGTATTTTAATATGTTGTAGAGTCTTTTATTTCAAATCAATTCATGTGAAAAAATTACATAAAAAGTTTAAAACCTAGTTAGTAGCACAGTAACAATCACTATCTTTGTTGTTTTGCTCTTTTGAACTTGATGGTGACTCATCTAATCAAAGAACTCTTTTTTCTGGTTCAACCTTTGGACCGCGTGTTTTTCGTTTTGCAATTGGATTTGTGCCTAAGCTTAGATTGTTCTTTAGAATCTCTAAAACGCATTCGTTAAGAAACATTACAATGCCTTCACCACCAGGATCTTTATTTTTTCCAGGAAGATGTTTTATCACCTCCGTTTTGTTCATAGAGTAGATTCCTGTTGCTCGAAATCCCGAAATTAAAGCTTCTGGTTGCAAGGTGTTTACTAACCTGTTTAAAAGCGTAGGCATGTGTTCTTTTGGAACAGCCCTTTTAATACGACTTTCTATTCTCCAATTTAGGGTTTTTCATAACTGTTTAACAGTAACAGTAAAACAGCTGTTTTTTGGTCAAAAATGAAAAACAGTAAACAGCTGTTTTTTCAGAACTGTTTTTACTGTTTTTAACGACTTTTTCATGTTTAAAAAATATTACGTATTGGTGATAAGTTAGTGTTTTTCCTTGTGTTTTTCAAAGAGAAGAAAGTAAAATCTTGGGTGTTTTTAAAAGTAACACATTTAACAGTACGTATTAAATCATTTTAATTTGATTTAAGAATACAATAACAATGCTTATATATTTCAGCAATGTCGTCAGTATGGGATTTTGCTACAAAACGAAAAAATCCAAAAACAAAATCTCTCGAAGGACAATGCTCGCGATGCAACAAAATCATTGTCTGTTCTGGAAATTCTACAACTACATTGAAAGCACATCTTAAGACACATGGAATTGATTTTGAAAGGTCAGCAGCTGGCACATCCAACGAAGAACCAACAGCAGAGAAAAGAACAAAATCAATTTTTGAATTTTTCAATCGAAAATCCCTCAAAGAAATAGTTACAGATATGGCAACTGATGGTATTTCAATTAGAGCAATAACTAGAAACAATTATATTCGTCAATCTATATCACGAGATGGTTACAAACTTCCAGCTAATGAACGTGATGTCATGAAATTAATTATTGAAGATTTTAACGAGAAGAAAGCAAAAGTTGTTGAAATAATTAAGGAAAAACTTACTAATGGAGCAAAATTCAGTATGTGCGTAGACGAATATACAACAATAAGAGGAAGACGATTCTTTGGAATTAATATACACAGCAGCGATGATAAAGTCACTATTAAAACTGGTCTTGTTCGCATTGTTGGATCTTGTTCTGCTGAAGACATGGTTGTCGCTATGAAACAACATTTAACTGAATTTGGAATTGACATGAACAAAGATATTGTTGGCTCAACTCAGGATGGAGCAGCAGTGAATAAAAAATTCATTAGACTTGTGGATATAATTGGCCAGTTTTGCCTAAACCATGCTCTACATTTGGGTGTCTGCGATACTTTATATAAGAAAGAGAATGAAATTGAGGAACACTATTTTGATAGCGATGAATCTGATGAAAGTGATTGCTTTGATGATTGCCTTGATTTGCTAAATGATGACGACATTGAACAATCTGAAATTAGTTATCACGATTTGCTTAAAAATTCTCGAAAGCTTGTCAAATTCATAAAAAATTCAACAGTTCGCAACAACATTTTTTTGAGTAAAGTGAAAGCTTTAACAGGACGTGAAATTGAACTACATCTTGATGTAAAAACTCGCTGGAATTCAATTCCAACCATGTTGGACTCGATTATTAAGACTGAAATGGCAATTCGAGAGACTTTATTTGAGTTCAATGCGACACACATTTTGGATTCAATTGATTTTATTGCTCTTCGTAATCTTTATGATGCTATGGAACCGATAAAACTTGCAGTTCAACGTTTAAGTCAGGAAGATGCAACATTAGCAAGTGCTGAAATAATTTTGGAGTTTATGTTTAAAAAATTGTCAATGATCAACAGCAAAATCAGTGAAGAATTGTACAATAACTTGAAAATCCGTACTGATGAAAGATTGAACAAGGATGTTATGAATCTTTTAAAGAGTTTAAAAGATCCTTCAAACACTCCAACAAAAGCAACATTGATATTTGCCGGTCGTCTTGCTTCTCGATTGTTTGGATTTGATGAAGAAACTGAAATAGATGAGTCGATACAATCCGAATCTGAAAATGTTAGTCTATCACTAAACAACAAATTAAACTTGCTTCTTCGTAAAGAACATACAACAACAACAACTGGATCAGATTTCAAATGGTTAAAATCGGAATTCACTCTTTATAAGAACACTGGACAACGTACAGAAAACCTTCAAAAATTATTCAATGCACTTTTAAGTATTAAACCAACATCAACTGACGTTGAGCGTGTTTTTTCAGTTTGCACAAATTTTTGCACAAAAATTAGATCGCGTTTGTCCGACGAGTCACTTAAAGCTCTTGTCTTTTTAAAATTTTATTATAAAAAATGAAGAAAAAATTGTAGTTTGTATTCGAATAGCTGAATAAATAGTTAAAGTTTTTGATCCTTTAATAAAATTCAAAAATTGTGTTTTTTAATAGCTTTATTTATTTAGTCTGCTTCAAGTAAAGCTTCTAAATTTATTTTTGTAAACGACATTGACAAATATAAGGAAATTGACGTTTTTTGGTCCTTAACTTGTGTCATTATTTCAATTTCTTATAAAATTTTAAAAAACAGTAAAAACAGCTGTTAACAGCTGTTTTTTTTAAAATTGAAAAACAGTAACAGCTGTTTTTTCAAAACCACTGTTTTTGAAAAACCCTACTCCAATTTGAAAGTACAGTCCTCCACGACTGCTTTAATCCTCTAAAAACAGCAACATCTAGTGGTTGGCAGAGATGGGTTGCACAAGGTGGCATTGTTACAAACTTGATGTCAGGCTAAATCGTGGTTTAAATAACTTCGGGAGAAAAATGTGAACCTAGATTATCACCAATCAGCAATGTTGTTCCGGTTTTTAAAACAGCTATAGGCAAGAATATCTCCAAGAACCATCTGGTAAATGTTCTACCATCAAACCACCCATTATTTTCGCTATTCTTTCCATTCGTTCGCTTTCTTTCCATTCGTCCATTGATTTCAGCTCCAACACACTAAAAAAACTAACGGCATTATAACAGCATTTATGTACGCAGATTCTTTAATGCCATTATTAATGCTGTTGTAATGACGGATCCAAAGATATAATTGGAGATCAAACAATTTTGGCGTTACAATGGTGTTATATTTGTTGTTATGTTATGCTGTTATGTTATGGTGTTATATTTAAAAATGTTAGCTGTTATATTTGCTGTTATTTTTACTGATAGTTTTGCATTTATACTTGCTGTTATACTTAATGTCACACACGTGACAGCAAATATATCAGCAAAATATCACTGCAATGCTGCCACATTTTGGCATATTTAAATAAAATGTTTTGAAACTGCCAAATTAGTTTCTAAAGCGTTAGCACGAGCTGATAAAAGTAAAAAGTAAATAAAAATGAAAGCAATTAAATTTAATTTTAAAGAAAAATGCTTAAATATTTATTGCTAGTAATTTTTTAGAATTTTGTGCATCTAGTAGGTATATTTTATTTTATTTAGACTAAAAATTTTATCATCTTTATCATCTTATCAAAAATTTTATCATCTTTCTTTTTGTTATCTACATTAATGATTTGCCAGATACAAACAAAAACGTTTCAAAGTTATACGCAGATGATACCAAAGTTTTATCAATAGCAAATTCAGATTTGTGTTAAAGAAATACAGGATGACTTAAATAAATTATTTGAATGGACTCAAGACTGGTTGCTAAAGTTTAACAAAAAAAGTGTGTTGTAATGCATTATGGCTCCAACAATAAGAAACATCCATTTTTCATTAATTGTATACAACTTCAAGATTCTGAGTCTGAACGAGATCTTGGAGTTATTTTTTCAATAAATCTAAAATGGAAGAATCAAGTAACCATGACAATCAGTAAAGCAAATCAAATGCTGGGACGGATAAAGAAATCGTTTGCAAGTTTCGACTGTCAACTTATGAAATCTCTTTATTTAACGTTTATTCGCCCACTTCTTGAATTTGCTGTTCCAGTATGGTCTCCTTATATGAAAGGAGACTGTAATGCAGTTGAAAAAATACAACGTAGAATAACTAAACTTGTTTCATAAATTAGTTGCCTCAAATATGAAAATCGACTCATTGCCTTAGGCTTGACAACGCTAACTGAAAGAAGAAAAAGGGGAGATTTAATTCAACTATACAAACTTATGTATGGTATTGAAAAGATAAATAGTAGAGAACGTTTTCCACTTGTTAATAACTGTTTGCGAGGAAATTGTTTTAATACCATAAAGAATTCTCTAAACACCCTTCAAGAGAACATTTCTTTTTTAAAAGAACTGCAAATGCATGGAATTTACTTCCGACTAAAATTGTTACAGCGAAATCAGTTAATTGTTTTAAAGGAGCTCTTGATTGCTGGTTGAGCAGCAATCAGGCATAACTGCTGTCATAGTGTGCGTGATAACACACTCACTGGTTTTGTCCAGCACAGCATGAAATATTACTATTACTCTTACTATTTAATTCACCGTATCATTAACGATTTTTAATTTAAAATGAAAATTATCATTAGAAAATGCTCATGCATCTTAATATATGCATCTAAATAACATGCAAATTTTTTATTATGTTATGTTAAATTTTGATTCGAAATAATTTTATAGTAACACTAGGACACTTTACTTGCTTTCATAATAACATGTTAACATGTTATTATAAAGTCAAATGTCCTAGTCGTAGTATCATCTCAAATCAAAATCTAAAAATACTTAGCAACTTTATTCAAACTGTTAAAATAAAATTATAGCACCAAAATATTTGTCACTCCTTTTTTAGTATGATAATTTGAATTAGTAGATATGTAAAAAACGATTTTTAATAATATCAAGTTATATTTACACTATTTTATGTTTTAGTTCGTGAAACCTTTAATTTGCCCATGAAAGAAGAAATCAAGTGGAACAGTTGTAAAGTAACTGCTAGTAGCTTTGCTACTCTTCTCAACGAACAAAATTTAGAGCTTACGATTCAAGCTCCAAAACTTGTTGATATTTCCAACTCTCAACAAGTTGGCTTCTTATCTAATTTAAATAAAACTGACACAGCTCAATCATCACCATTATGCCAAATTTCATCCATTTTAAATGATTACGTAGATTTTGTGGTACCATCAAAGAATATAAATCTGATTTCTGAAAAGCAATATACTGCTGAAGAATGTAGTGTAAATGTTGTTCAGCCTCCAGTGAGACAACTATCTTCATCAGATCTGAAAACACCCCCGACACCACGAAAGGTGATAAACTATAACTGTTCTGTTTGTTATTGTAAAACTACGACGAATAGTTTTATGCTTCATCACTTAAAACTGCATGGCAACCAAGCAGCCGTTTTTTGTGAAATTTGTTTGTCAAAATTTAAAAGTCATTCAGGTTTCCTGGAACATTCCAAAAAATGTTCCTTTAACCAAATCAATACCTGTGCTATTGAAAATGAAGTAGAAAACGAGTTTGTGGTTCAAATTGGTACTACAAGAATTAACGAAGATTATTTAGGAGCTTTGGCATTAGATTTACGAGGAAAGCACAGATGTGCTCAAAATGTTTTAAACATAACTTTCAGTAATTTAAAGGAGATACTTTCTGTATTGAATGTTGACATAGAGGCATTAAAAGCAACTTGTGATAAACTGTCAACACAATATTTACGAGAAAAGGATTACAAGAATTATTTACAAAAGTGATTGCTCTGAATAACCAAGGCTGTTTTATTCCTTCCATTGAAATATTGTCTTTCCTATTACAATCTCAAGAAATTAATAACTTTACAGCAGTGAATGGGGACACAAACCACATGAAAATTGGAATATATTGTGATGACCTTGGAATAACAAATCCTTTAGGAAAGGCGCGTAAAAAGCAAAAAATGTTTGTATTTTACTTTCAAATTTTAAATATCCCTTCATTGTATCGCGGTAGAATGTCTACTATCTTTCCGTTAATTTTTACTTTAACTAAATGGGTAAAAGATAAAAATTTTTACAGTAATCTTTTCAGTGATTTTATTTCTTCGATAAGCCGGCTGAAAAATGGAATGGTAATTAAAGCTAAGGGTGTTCCCAAAAAAATTACAGTTGAAGTAGTATACTTCTCAGGAGACTCTGCAAATGCAATTGGAGGTTTTAAAGAAGGTTTTAGTGAAAAGACATTGCGTTGTTGCAGAAGTTGTAACTCAACCAGACAACAAATGAAAGATTTTTATAACCATGAAGAATGCAGTATTCGCAATGCTCCTGAACATATGAACGTTTAAATGAACTAAACTCTGGTTTAAGCAAGCTGATAAATTAAAATGGTCTAAATACTATGGCGTTGTTTCAAAAAGTATACTGTCAAACATTCCAGGATTTGATGTGACAAAACAGCTTTTATTTGATCCTATGCATGATTTGTTAGAAGGTCTCATTCCACTTCAGTTAGAGTTATTTTTGTTGTACGCCATTCAGAACAATTTTTTTACTTTGCAAGAAATAAATGATTGGCTGCAGCGGTTTAGATATGCTAATGGTATTGAAAAGCCTAATATGATTCATTCCTTAATAAAGATTCATGGTTGTTTTGGCAGTGGCCAAACGTTGACCCTTTCTCGTGTGATATCATTTTTTGTCTTAGAACGCATGGGTCAAACAGATGTTCATTTCATTTTTTTGTCAAAAATTATTCAGGTGCTTCAACTGTGCTTATCTCCTGTTGTTACTCCCCTTTTTTAATCTGATTTAAAAGCGTTAATTGAAGATCATCATTGTTTATTTTTGTATTTGTATCCTGATAAATTCATTCCAAAGTTACACTTCCTTATTCACTACCCTGCTCAAGCTGAACATTTTGGGGCTCTACGGGAACATATGAGTATGGGTAATGAAAGAAAACATCAGGTTGTGAAGAATTTTCAACAATTTAATTTCAAGAACATTCCCTTTTTAACATGTAAAACAATGGTTATTAATACCACAAGCAATTTTTTTAATGCAGCTGGAGAAAGACGTGGTGATGTATATGGACAAGTGGACGAGTTGAAGTTTAAAAAAGGCTCTATTATTTCTGCTAAAGTAAACGGCATAATTTACAAGACTAATGATATCATTTCATGCCTACATGAAAAAAAGTTGATATTCTACAAAATAGTACAAGCGCATATGTTGTGAATCTTCTGAACAAGTTCTTATTTATCCAGATACTTTGATATTTCCTTGGTGCGTCATACAATATTCTAATTCTTCAAGTTCTGTGAATGGCAGAATCAGTATTTTTCCTTTAGCAGTGCCAAATATAAGCTTTTTTAATATATGTATATAAGTTTATATTTTAAAGTACATAATAAAAAGGCCGTGTATAGAGTGCCGAAAGTCGGCACTTTAACGAAATTTGCTTATAGTGCCGGAAGCCCGTTTATTGGTTGAAAAAGTCACGTGTCAAAACAAATTTCGATTTCATATATTTTAAATTTAAATCATTGGGAAAATATTTGAACTAAAGGTAGAATTCCCTTAAAAACTACGTAAATTTTCAAAATAGAGTACATCCGTTACAGGTCAACTATTTGAACTTTTTTTATTGTGATTTGAAAATACCTATTTTAGGGCTTTTCTGCCCTGGAAGTCGTTGTCCTTGTTTTGCTATATTTAGTGAGAATAAGCAGAGTGAATTTTCTGATTTTTTCAAAGATTCCCCTTAAAAACTACAATGAACATAATTGTATTTATATGGATGAAAATTTCTGATCTAAATAAGCTTGTGGAGGCATATTTTACCTAATATAATGTAGTATTTAAGGGGGAAATTGTGCAGTTTTTTGTTAGACTTAGTTAGCAAGCCTCCTTATATATCATACTACGCTGATTTCTGATATAATAAGAAAAAAATTTAGAACTTATAGCCAGGAATGGAGAGAATTTTTATACTGATCTTCTTTAACTAAAAAATGGTAAAATGGCTATAACTGGTACCTTTCTGTTCATTTTGTGCTCATAATCTCATCAAGTATGTATATTCCTTATTTTTAGTGTTTAAATAAAATAATAGTATGGGAAAACCGCAGTTTAATTTTAAGAATTCTGCTGGTAGAAAAAGAAGTAGAACAAAAACAAAGCAAGAAACCCGAGCTGAAACAACTGTTTACAGAGAGGACATAAGAGCTAAAGAAAATCAAGTATCAGAGGCAGTAGATTGGTGCACAGAAAATAAAAAAGCAGACCAGTTGTGCTTCTCTCAGATGATCATTCGTTGCGGTTTGACTTTAAAGTTCCTCATTTTTTGCGTGAAAAGCAAATCAATTTATTTGTGTCTCCACCTGATACTACTGGAGTCGCACAGCTACTAGACCAAGCACCAAATCAACAGCTCCATCGATATTATAATAACACGCAAGACGAGCTCTTTTCCTCTTTCCAGACAATATATTGAGAAAGGTTCATGAATATCCCAAAAATAATGTGGAACAATTGGGCATCCACTGCCAATATCGTAGCAGCTGCTAAGAGAGTTGGTATAAGTGAGAATGGTCTTAATGTTGACGATATGCAACAGGATAAATTTGAACAAGCAGCTCTCCTTATAGAAAAAACTGATGATATTATCTACAATCTTCTACTCCTAAGAAAACAAGTGTGATCTCAAAAGACGGACCCTCGGCAACAACTCCAAGATCACAATCTAAAGTCGCCCAAACAAAAGGAAGGTATGGTTCAGCGGAATATTTGAAATCAATGTATGAAATGTCAAAATCATTCATTGAGAGAAGCCTCAATTATTTGACTCAGAGATGTTTTTTTAGATGAAATGTATGTTTATTGTGTCTCTTTTTCAGAATATTTTATGGTATTCATATTTTTTTTGTCATTTTATGTTATTCAAAAAATATTTATTGCTGTTATTAAAGCTGTACTTAAATTTATAATTCTTTTTTATTAAACTGTTTTAAATCTATACTTTTCTTATCATTTTTCATATTTCCTATTATTCAAAATATACATTGTTGTTGTATTAAAAGCTTGATTTCCTATTTTAAAACTAGTGACCCCTTAAAAACTAATTCCATAGCACTTCGAAAAAAATATAAAATAAACATCTTTAAGAGTTGGTAAATTAGTAAATATTACATTGGTGGATTAGAACAAGTCTAACATTATCTAGAAATATGATAATTGCAAACTTAAAATTTAATTATTAAACAGTAGGAGGTCATAATGCATAAAATTGAACTATTTTTAACACTAAAAATTTGATTTGCATTCTCATTTGAAAAATTTCATTTCATTCATACTGTCAACTAGTTTTGCATGCAAAGATACATTTTTATCATTTGAAGATTTAAAATCAGCTCCACAGATTTGAAGCTGATAGAAAAACCATTCCAAGAAAAGCTGCTATAATAGCTCCACAGATAAAGTATTATTATATAAAGTATTGTTGTATACAAGGAAATTTTACAAATAAAGTCAATGGAAAACGTCAAACTTTGTTAGTACTTTTTTTATTTTTTAACTTTGTTATTATTAATGAAGAATTTATCATAAATAAAGGTTTAAAAAAACAAATTGATAACTTATTTATGCATAGCAAATAAACAAAGTTCTAATTTAAATGCCTTATTTCATCAAAGGATAGCATATTTATTTCATGAAAAAA
>QPEY01000216.1:210901-233563 GCA_014706445.1 Hydra viridissima | reverse complement strand
AAGTATTTATATATATATATATATATATATATATATATATATATATATATATATATATATATATATATATATATATATATATATATATATATATATATATATATATATATATATATATATATATATATATATATATACTAGTTTTTATCTCTTTGATCTATGTTCATTGTATTTTCTTTACTTAAATTTTTTTTTAGCAAGATGATGATGAAGAGGAGTCTCTTTCAGATGAAGGTGTTAAGAAGCTTGCTGATGATATTGGAGTAAATTTACTTTAAATAAAATGAAATGTAGTTTTTATAAATGTCTTATAACTATTTTTATTAGTATTGTTGAGTATGAAATAATTGATATTTCAAATCCACTGTGTTATTACATTTACATTACTTCTTTGTGTCTGCTGTTTTGTTACTTTTTTTAAGCTGAAATTAATAAAATTATTGGTTCCAGGACTTAGATGACCTTGATAGTAATTTGTTCGCAAATTTGAAGAGCAATCAAAAGAAATACCAGGACAAATCAGGTAAATGTTTAATTTTTAGATTTTTTTTTTTGCTAATTAAAGCTTAGGTTCTTATTGTTCATTGTAAGGGCTTTCAAGCCTGTTTAGAATTTTTCTTTCATGTTTTAAGGTTTTGTAGTATGTAGAAAAATGCTATTCAGCTCTAAATCTTTTCATCTATAACATATTGTTATGCAATACATATATATTATTGTATCTTCAAAAAAATGTTGATTATGTTTAGTTAAAAGTATCAAAGTTCTAAAAAAAGAAAAAACTACGGCAACAAAAGGTAATGTTAAAATGAATCATGTTAAGCAGACTAAACTTTCATATAAAAAAAAAAAGATCTTTTATTGTAGTTTAAATAGCTATGAAGCTTGAGATTCAACTTTCTAAATTGCTTTTATTCTTTTTTTGCTGTGTGCATGTTTCTTAAA
Source organism: Hydra viridissima (assembly GCA_014706445.1). Taxonomy (NCBI): domain Eukaryota; kingdom Metazoa; phylum Cnidaria; class Hydrozoa; order Anthoathecata; family Hydridae; genus Hydra; species Hydra viridissima. Next base: position 232,621 of record QPEY01000216.1, on the reverse strand, counting down.
TCTATATCCTTTAAAGAAAAATATACAACAATTTCTTAAATATGATTTATTTTACATCTTAGCATATGATATAGATGATCCACTTGCGGATTTGCTATCTGATAATGACTCTATAAAAGTATCAAAAAAGTCTGTTGCTGTTAAAAAGACAAAAAAAAATAAAGAAGGTGCAGATCCAGGTTTAGACTCAAATTTATGTAAATTATATTTAAAATGATTTTTTTTTTCACTTAAGTATGAAAATGTTTTAGTATGGTTTATGTTGTATTTTGTTGTATTTTACAAATAATTTCTTTTTAGTAAAATTTACTTGCTGTAGTTATTTATTTGTAACGTATAGATGCTAGTAGCCAAAGTTTATCAAATAATGGGGAAAAAGCAAAATCATTAGATTCTAGACGGAGCTCGCAAGTTGAGCTACCAGCTGATAACAACAATTACATATCACCAGACAAATCAATTGTTGAACAAACAAATGAAAAATTTCAGCAAGGAAAAAAATCAGTGGATTCAGCTGAGACATCTACTTTGAAGAACATAGGTGAGTTTTTTTGTAACTAAATATGTTAAAGTGCTATTCTTGCTGACCAAACATTTTATGACTTTTGAGTTCCTCATAAAAGATTGGGATTTTTTGACTCCTGAGTCAGAATCTAATTTCCACTTGCTTCAGAAAAATATTACAACTTTTAAAAACATTTGTTTATTTGAAATAATTTTTGCAGCCATTATTTTTGAAAGTAAAGAAATAAAAAATTTACTTTTGCAGTAAAGTTTTTAAAAGTTTGGTAGAAAACAAAAAATCAATGATTATTTTGTTAATCAATAAGAGAATGGAAGCAATTGAGCCATCTTATTCAAAATCAGTTTTTCATTGAAAAAAAGGCTAATTTCTGATTTGGAATAACATAAAATGGAATTCAAACTGTTAAATTTTTTATGGGTTCAAGTGATATATTGTCCCAACTATCTTTCAAGATTTTCCACATGTCCTCCTTTGATGGCAGACACTGCCCACAGTTTTTCTGTCCAGATTTCCCATAAAAGTTAAATTGGGTAAAGATCAGAGCTTTGTGGAGACCAAACCATGTTCTTCAAAGCATTTTCACCTGCTTTCATTCTAAATAACCTCTGCATAGTTTGGAGCTATGTTTGAGATAATTGTTCTGCTAGGATAATTATTCCAAACATAGCTCCAAGCAAGGCAAGAACTCATAATAAACCAAGAAAAATCCTAAGTGCCAATATTCTTAAGTAAGATAAGGAGATAAAAATCTTTCTTACCTGTATCCTTTGATTTTTAAAAGATTCACCATATTACCAGAACAAGTTTAATGTGCAAATGTCTGATTTGCAAAGTTGCAAGGGACAAAAAATTTAAATAAGGTTGGCAGAGAAATTTTTGTTGGCAAAGAGATAATTAAATGAATGAAACGTCTAATTTATAATTTGTTTTAAATACAATAGTATTTTTCATTTCTAAAATTTATTTAAGGCTGCCTTTAGAATAACAAAGTTGTATGATATAGTTGCAGATTTAGCCAACAATTTTAGAGACTCATTATTTAAATATTTTTCTTGGTTATCTAAGTCGTTTGTGGTTAACCTTGTTAAAAAATAAAAAAAAGAAAAAAGAAAGGTTACATGGAAAGATAACACAGTATTTATGTGTAAAGTATTTAAACAAAATTTGATTATGGATCAAGATTTTTATGCTTTACATTTAACTTTATTAATGGACCATTCCCTCTATAGAAAAAAACCACAGTGCATTTTGGTCTTTGTATTCACAGAAAATAAACAAATTTTCAAAACATTATCATGTCAGGAATAAACAAAGTTGATAGCTATGAAATTAGTTTGGAACATGATTCAAATGCTATTGATATTGATCCATGTTTTTTTAAAAAATATTTCAATTGTTACTCAATCAGTATTTAGAGAAATATCTAATCAGTTTAATCAAATAGATGCTGAAGAAGTTGTACAAGAACAAATAAGCTCTTGGTGAAGATGTCTTTCCTTACTACCTAATAACAGCCAAGAAAAAATACACAAATACTTAATTATAGATGATAGTTCGACTGATTTTGGTGCTATAGTTACTTCAAAGCATAGAATCTCTGGGTATCAGCTATTTAAGGAGAACTTCATTAAAAATTTAGTTGTTAAACCTAATGTCAACATTGAAATAAATTCTTTTCTTATTAGAGCTAACGTTTTAGCTTCAATGAAAAAAATCAGTACCTTATTTATAAACATATTTGTCAAAAAGAAGGAGATATTTTAAATGCTAAATGTAATTGTAAAGCTGGTATGGGAGGATGCTGCAAGCATGTTGCTGCAGTATTATTTCAATTAAATGATTATAAACAATTCAATTTAAATTCTGTACCATTCAATAAAACATGCACAGAAGTGTTACAGCAATGGTATGTTCCTGCTGAAGGAAAAAACTCAGAACCAATTAAGCTAATAAAGTTTCCTTTGAAAAGAGTGATTTAGAAAAGGATCTAAACAACTCAACAAAGCATCCTTTTATATCAGGAAATAGAAACTTTTGTGCAACCCTAATTTTTGCACATAATCCAAGCGATGAAAAAATTAAAAAACTGTCTGATAGTTTATATAATTTAGGAGAAGGAATAGTATTTGCAAATCTTTTAAAAGGAAACAATTATTCCACGTCCTACTATGAAACATTAATATCTGAATATCAGCTAAAAGTAAAAGAACTGGATTTAAATTCTGATATTACATTTAATCTTGTTGATACCATAAATAATGGTTTGAAGTAGAATTCAGTGATTCATTTGAATTTGATGAAACTCAATGTTTATTTCAAAATAGTTCTATCAAAAGAGAAAATAAAGACTTTGGAAAGAGCTACTTTATCACAATCTACAAGTTTATGGTTAGAAGAAAAAAAAATGCTTGACATCTTCAAACTTTGGTTTTGTTATTGATAGACAAAAAAGTATATTTCCTGCCTCTATTTTGAATAGAATTTTGAAAAACAATAAAAAGAACTTTTGCAACAAAGCTTGTAATTGGGGTAAAATAAATGAAAACACCACAATTAAAAAGTATGAAAATATAAAAAATGTATCAGTAATGAGATGCGGATTTATCATTTGCCCAAAATGGCCTTGGCTCCGTACAAGCCCTGATGGAATTGTATAAGTAAATGAAAAAATAAGGGCTATTGAAATCAAATGTTCAAAAAAAGATTTAACTATAGCTGAAGCTTGCCTAGATAAAACATTTTTGCTTACTGTTGTTGATGGCAAAACAATGCTTAAACAAAATCATGTTTATTTTTATCAATGTCAAGGTGTTATGATATTATAAGAGATCATAGAACTAGATTTTATAGTTTATACTGAAAAAAATGTTTTTATTGAGAGTATTAAATTTCTTAAAGAGCAATTGTAAAAAACAAACCTGATGAGGAGTAGAAGGAACAAAGTTTTTCCTACTAATTAAAGATAACGATTTTTTTCTCAAATTACGTTTGGGATGATGTAAAATGATAAGTTTTTGTTTTAGAGCAAATTATTGTTACATAATGGAACACAACAATTTATGCCACCGCGGTATTTTGTTGTTGCTGTTGTTGACTCAACAGTAATATTTTCTTTAATAGAATGAGTTATTAGTTTATCACAAGATATTGTATCATTCAAAATCATTTTGAAAAGTCTTTTTAAATTACTTGACTGTTTATTTTAAAAAGCTTTAACTCTGATTTGTTTATTTTCGGTGAATACAAAGACCAAAATGCATAGCGTTTTTTTTTATAGAGGGAATGGTCCATTTTAGTTAAAAAAATTTTTTTTTAGACTTCATTTTATAAAAATTATTCAATATAAAATTATGATTGAGTTTTTTACTCTATAAAAATAATTCTAGTCTACTTAATGGTTCAAATTCTTTATTATTCTTTATAAAAATATTACTACTTTGTACAATAATACAAATTCTCTTCTGTTACTGCTCGTTTTTACTATGTAAGTCTTTTATTTTTGGAGACATGAGAATAGATTTTGCCTTGCAGTAATTGATTCATTACACAAATTCAATCATAAAATGTAAGTTATAAAGTTATTTTGTGTCAAGCTTTACAATTTTAGCCATAAGCTATTTTGTAATATATTTCATGATCTTTTTTACCCATCCTCAATTAAAAAGTAAAGAATTTTCTCTCTAGGAATTTTTTTTTAAAAAAAAGTTAGAAGTTAGTAAATGCAAAATATTTTGAACTGCAAAACAGTAACATTGTTAATACATTGAAGCTTGTCAAAAAGATGGTTTCGTTTGATCTAAAGTGCTGTGAAATGTTTTATTTTTTGTTTTTAAGATAGCAATGAAACTGATACTGTTCTTTCAAAGAAACCTGCCACTGATTTGACTAAAAGTCCAAACAAAAAGAAACATTCCAAAAAAGTGATAGATGATGATATATTTGGTGATAGTGATGGCCTTCCAGGTGCATGATTATTTTTATGGTTTTAGGAATATTTTTTTAAACAAAAGCAATAGGTTTACACTGCTGTTGCTTTTTTAATCAAAATAATAGATATGAGCGATGAAGAAGTATCAAATAAGCCATTTAAAAAAGCTAAGTCTTCGGATGATGCAATTCCTCCTGAAAAAGCAACAACTGCTCTTGATAACTTATTGAATGTTGGTAAAGCAGTATCACCTAGGAAAAACCCAGCTCCAATGACCATGCTTGAGCAAATTATGTCAGGAACTAGAAAAAAAGATAACCCTGGTAAGTTTTCTGATTTTAAGGTTTTCATTGTTTGATTTGTACAGGTTTAAATTAACTTCATAATTTCTTTTTTAAACTACATTTGAGTAAATATAATCCATTCAACTTTTATTATTTTATTAGTATCTTAGCAACAGTGCACAAAATTTAAGATCATGTGCAAGAATTGTAAACTTCTTTAAAATATCAATTAAGATTCAGAGTTTAGAATATCAGCCAGTTATTTGTTCAGTGTAGTATTTTGTAATTTTCATCTTAAACTATTTTCGTTTTTTAAAAGTTTAAAATTTTCTTTTGTAATTGTTTTATTTTCCATTTCTTAACCCTTTTTTTATAGAATCAAAGCCTGAAGAAATATCATTTGGTGACTACAGTCCCTCAATTGGTAATCAAAGTGAACGACCTGCTAACACAGCTAGCCTGCGATCTGTTCGTTTTGCAGCTGATCTGGGTTTTGATGATGATCAATTGCTTAGTTCAAGCCCCAAATCTTCTTCTCTTAAAAAGAAGTCTTCCAACTTAAAAACCTCACCAAGAGGTTTAAATTCTTCAATAGATGGTGCTTTTAATGATGGATTGAGTAAGCCCAGTAGATCAAGAGAGCAGAACATTTTGAGCAGAAAAGAAGATGTCCTAAAAACCTGTCAGTTCCTTTTTCATTTATTTCAGTGGTTATTTGAATTCATACTGTTGTTTTAATATAGTTTTTAAAATTTGATTGTAAATACATCAACCATGTTAAACAGATTGCAGTAAGCATGTCATTATAGTACATAAAAAATACATCAACCATGTTAAACAGTTTGCAGTAAACATGTCATTATAGTCCATAAAAAAAGACTTACATTGGTTCTAATCAATAAGATTATTTTTGTTATTGTCTGATAAGTTCATTCCTATTGATATTAGAAATATGTTTTTTTTAGTATGTTTGAATATATTTTATTTTTATTATTATTATTATTATTATTATTATTATTATTATTATTGTTATTATTATTATTATTATTATTATTGTTATTATTATTATTATTATTATTATTATTATTATTATTATTATTATTATTATTATTATTATCATTATTACTTTTATTATTATTATTATTATTACTATTATTATTATTATTATCATCATCATCATTATTGATTGCTATTTTTAGAATACTTGTTCATCTCATTTTTTGTTTTTATGTTCTCTCACTACTAGCAAAGTCTTCAGATGACTGGTTAGAACTAGGAGATGACTTAACTGATCAATTTGTAGGCTCTAATGATCTTTTATCATCAAAAAGAGGGAAGCCACTTCACAAAAGTGTCAATAATGGCAAGTTTTTGATTTTCTGTAAAAATTTGCTTTCTAGAATTTATTTTTTTTTTTTTTATCTAAAATTATAAAAAATTTTAAGTTACAAAGTTATAAAATGAATTATAAAATTTTAAATTGCATTTGTTTTAGCAAGATCTCCAGGGGACTGGCTGGAATCAGTAGATGATTTAACTGATCAGTTAGGCTCTAACAATTTACTACCTCCAAGAAGAGCAAAGTCTATCAATAAACAAATAAAAAATGGTAGGAGTTCTGCTAAATTTAAAAAAAAGTTCTAAAAACATTTATGAGCTTTTTTCAGTTTTTGCAATCTTTTTTCTGAACCTATTTCTAAACTTTGTGTGTCTTTTGTTTATTAACAATGCGATTAGTATTGCATTCTTTTAAATAAAATTTTTGAAAAATTAATTAATCATACTATTGTTCAACTATCAGCTTTTTAGAAATATTTTTACATCATTTTTCTGTCATCAAAGTGTGTGTGTGTGTGTGTGTGTGTGTGTGTGTGTGTGTGTGTGTGTGTGTGTGTGTGTGTGTGTGTGTGTGTGTGTGTGTGTGTGTGTGTGTGTGTAAAATCATATACTTAAAATTTTAAATTTATACTCAAATTATATACAGTTTACTAAAACTAAAAAAACTGACCCTAAAAATTAAAAAATTTTAGGACAAAAGCAGTATATTGCAGTATATTGGGTAAATTAACCTTTGTGCAAATGATATTTCTTCAAGTTTTAAAAAAATTGTTTTTTCAGTTTTTAGTTTCAATTTATTTTAACAAGATTTTATTCTAAAAAACTGCTCTAAAAATATTTAAATCAACCAGTACTTTACAACATGGAAGCTTTTTTTTATTATTATAACAACAGATTTTGATTATATCAGTATATTTCTTAATCATTTTGTTTTGCCCAAATTCAAACAATGTCACTTTTTAATGTTAATTTTTGTTTTTAGAGAAGAACAAAGAGAAAAAGAATGATGGGTAAATTTTTTAGCTTTTTTCCATAAAATTACTTTTTTTGATTTTGAAAAAAGGTTTTTTTCTTCCTTTCTCTGTCATCATTACTACAGCACCAGATGCAAAATGGTGTTTGTTTGTTTTTTTTTCGTTCATTATCATTCGTTTTATATTCCAATTTATTATTTTTTTACTTAATAATCAATTTTAAGATTTAGTGTGTAAGTAAACTATGAGATTAACACAAGTGATTAGCAGTACAGAATTCCTGCTTAAAAAGCAGTTTGAGTTTTTAGCCAAAAATCCCTAACTTTGTGCAAAAATTACCCATTACATGCATATTGGTCAAATTATAGAAGCACAATAAATTTGTTTATGCTCACCATCATCCCTCTTTAGAAGTTTTAAAAGAATTTCCTCTAGATTTGTCTGAAAAAGGAGAATCCTCAGTGAGAATAAATTAAAATATTTTATAAAACATGTTTGCAAAAATTTGAAAGATCAGACTGCTTGAAAGCAACCCAATTTTATTTTAAAAAATGTTTTAGGACAATTATTTAGATTTTTAAATTTCTAAATTCATTTTCAGTACAACAACTTTCAAAATGTGATAAAATTTAAACAGATCTATTGTAAATAAGTGTATTGTCAATTTTCAATTCATTTAACAAATATAGCATTTTTAGCTTAGTTTTGCAATATGGAAATAGATATAAATTTTTAAAAAATTTGGGTTTAACTTTTATTATTGATACTATTTTTGTTATATTTTGTTAAATTATATTTGATTTTATAAACTAATTGATAATAATTTTGGATCTTTTATAGTTCCTTTTTAGAATCATCTGACCAGAAATCAGGACTATTGGATGCTTCAGATTATAAAAAGAGTTCTACAACCAACCAAGCAAAGGAAAATGAAAAGAAGGAGACTTCTTTAGAAGAACCAGATGATTTTTTGAGTTTATTAAAAAAGAAAAAGAAACAAAAAGAAAATTTAGCATCAAGACATCCACAACAAGTAATTGAGCCACAAGAAGTTGCAGAGGATTCCCAAGTTGGTCAATCAAAATTTCACATGAAGTCAGAAGAGCGCGAAAATCAATCACAATTAACAAATTCTCTGCAACCCTCTCATCCTAATTTGCTTGAACAGCAGCTTCAGTCAAATCAAACTTTTCAACAAAAATTTGTTGTACCCCCAAATCAATTGATTCAACAACAGTCATTTGATCTAGAAAAACAGCAGCAGTACCTTCAACACCTTAGTCAACAAAGTTCTCTTGCACTTTTGCACCAGCAACAATTGCAGTTTCAGCAACAGGTTCTTAATACGCCTTTAACATTCATCCCAAACATTTCACCCATGATAATAGAAGCTACAAAAAGTGAAAACATAAAAAAGGTACTGACACGTTTCTTTTGCAGATTTAATAATGCTTTAAAAAGTTAGAAAAATAATATTTTACAATGCTTTAGAAGTTCAGAGCTTTTATTTATTTCATCATTGTGATTTTGGTTTAAGTTTCACTGCAATACTTTTGTTTGATTTATTAAATATTTTTAGTATTTTATTAAGGCTTCTTACATTTAATTAGTGTCAGTTACATTTAAATGATGTATTTCTTTTAGCTTGCTGGGGAAGAACTGAGCACTTTTACACTTCAGCCTGAGCAAACCAGAGCAAATTTAAAAGATTTTCATGAGCGATATTTAAAATTGGAAGAAGAAAAATCTCAGTCTAATATGGATTACATAACAAAAATATATGAGTTGGAAAGCAAAATTAAAAGTTTAGAATTAGAATGTCAATATTTATCATCTTGGCAAAAGAGTGCCAAGCTGCGACATCAAGAAGAACTTAGTGCATTGGAATCATCTCATAAGTATTACTTAGTATTGTCTAAAGTTTCATTTTTTTTTTAAAAAAAAAAAAGTACTGATGTAAAATACTGTTTTTGTAACAGAATGAGAGTGGAGTATGTTGAAGAATCATATAAGCGTCGCTTAAAGCAAATGGAAGATGACTTCAGTTCTATGAAGATCAATTATGATGAAAAAATTAATCATCTCATGAGTGAACAACAAGAGCAACAGACTGCTTGGAAGAGAAAACTTGACTTGAAAGAGCAAACTCATTTTTCAGACATGGAGCGTTTAAACGAAGCTCACAAAAGGGTGAGATTAAAGTTCTCTCTTTCTTCTTCTTTTAGCTGAGTGAACCACAAAATTATATGTAGCGACTGTATGTGTCCTGATTTAATGTTTAGAAAATTTATTTTTGATGACTGATAAAAAATTGTTTCCTTTTTTTTTCTTTTTTTGCTTTGTTATTTCTTGGTATTATTTAGCATTCTATTTACTATTACTATTACTATTATATTTACAATTGTCATAAGTGTGAAATATGATAAGTATAAAATATAATAAGTATAAATTATGATAAGTATAAAATATGGTACGAATTAGGTGTTGACCAACCTAACTCAAGAACACGACGACCGAATTCGCCAAATACATATTATAAAGAAGCAAGAGGTCGAAGCAGCTATTAATGCATTTTCTCACGCCAAGTCATTCCAAGGTTTGGTGGAAGAAGTAAAGTCCTCAACAAAAGAGGTGATAAAAGATTTGAAATTTTTTCGGTGCTTTATTAATGGGTTCTTTAATCGTCACTTGAATATAAATTTACTCTAGGCTGATTATCACTTTATAATCACTTTATTATTGTGTCTAAATATTTAAATAGATAAGCTTGTATGTTGTAATAATAATAATGTTAACAAAAACTTTTTGTTAATCAGATGCTTTCTTCAGGTAAACAACTTGCAAGAGAAGTTGGCAACAGATTACCAATCTCGCCTCCATGATCAAGAAATTTCGCTTCAAATGCGCAATGAACAATTAGAAAATATGTTCGTTCGACTGCAGCAGCGCGAGAAAATGAACGAAGAGGAGAGAGTGAGACTGCAAACTTTAGTCTCAAGGTTGGAGATGCAGCTGCGTGACCAAACGAGACTCATTGAACAAGACAAATGGAAGATAAATCAGGAGGAGAATAGATTGAAGACACTTCAGGTATGTTTTAGTGAGTTTTCACATTTTACATGATTTTTTTTACCTTAAATTATTCCATTTCAATATTAAAGCATTTATTTTTAACTACTTACTATATATAAATACTTATTTAACAGCATGTACTTGATGAAGATCGTCGAATCACTAGCCAGCAGTTGCAAGATGAACGAGCCCAAATTGCTAAAGCTAGAGAAGATATGCTAGCAGAACAAAGAAAGTTAATTGCAGAATGTTATGAAGAAAAAAGACTTATAAATGAAGAAAAACTGGCTTTGTCTGCGTTGCAACGTGAAGCCGTTGACGTAAGTAGAAGCGGTCGCCGCTCAGCGATGCAAGTGAGTATAGTTCTTAAATGTTCAGTTTTAAAGAAAACCTAAAGCGGTTAGTAAAACTTTGCTTGGTGATTTGATTTCTTATCGTAACTGTAGGCAGAGTCTGACTTTGAAACAGCAATGTCTCGTTACAAGCTAGAATCTTCAACTTTTAACGCTCGTTTGGCGCATGTGCAACAAGAGGAGTCGCGTTTGACTCATGAAAAAGAGGAGCTTGTCAAACGCGAACAGTTGCTTTCTGACGAACACGATAGGTTGCGTGAAGTTGCTCGCGTATTACAAGACAAATCTAAAGAAGTCGAAGATTTTGCAATGGTAATTCATTTTTTAAGATACATAATATTTTGAAAATTTCTCTTTCTTTCGACGAAAAGCTTAGTATTTTAACAAGATGCTTTCTAAAATCTTAGGAGGCAAAGAACTTGTACGATGAAAGCATTAGATCCAAAGAACAAACTGAGGTTTTTCGGACGCATTTGGAAAATTTTAAAAACCAGCTCGAGAGAAAAGCTCTTACTTTTGACCAAAAGGAAGCTGAGCTGATTCAGGTAAGCTGGAGTTTAATCGTTTTTCTTGCGCTTGACGCAATCTATTCAAATTTATTTGTCACACTTTTTTAGCTTTTTTGTTTTGCTTTGATTTTTCTTTTCACTTTTACGCAGGAACAAGATAGCTTAGAAGACCTCCGAAGAAAGACTTTGGAAGCCAGCCAGCGCATGACCTGTCTTCAATGCAAAGGATTTTTTTCACCAGGTAATATTTTTTATTGGATTATGGTGCTTTGGTTTGTTAGTGTTTTAGTGCTCGTGCGTGTTTTTTGCTTTGATTTTTTTTCTCTTGATTTGTTACATTACCTTTTAGGCCCTTACAACTCGGCAGTTCCTTTAAGAGCACAATCTTCTATCGGGACCACACTAAGACAAAATGACTCGCTGGAAACTATAGCCTCTAAAGCCATTTTAACAAGCACACCTGATTTAGGTGCAATTGCGAATCCAGCACGAACCTTTAATAGTTACACTATTGAGCCATCTAATCTAAACGAACCAAGTAAAACAGAAATCTCTAATAAATCAGCTCTATATTCAGATTGTGTTAAAGATTCTTCTCACGGTCTTGACATATGCCAACGAAATGCTGCGGCGTCTCGCTCTTATAAATCTTTGCAAGTAAATCCGAAAACGAAAGACTTTACACAACTACCACCGGACTTACTTTTAAATGACTTAGAATATAGGAGTCACTTACGTAAATGGGACTCTGCCAAGGAAAGAGATGATGGTTTTATTGAAGAAGAGACCAGATTTCTAGAAGCGCTTAGTCAAAAAAGAAAATAATTTAAGCTAAGCAATGTTCGTAAATAAAAGAAGAGAAACAAAATTATGCCCTCCGTCCAGTTTTTGGTGTCATATTCCAATTTACTTATACCTTAATTGTAATTTTAATTTAAACTATTTTTAATCTATTTATTGTAAACGTTTAAAACAAATTCCTAATAGGAGAAATTTCTTGGATGCGTTTCAGTTGATTGCTTCGACATCATTCTTTTCAATTTATCAAAGCAAGAGTCAAAGCCATACAACTTTATGTCTTAGATTTTTGTCATGTTAACGCCAGTTGTACAAACCCATGAATAAGGATTGCGAAATTTCATCACAGGGTTCTTGATATTCTTACGGTATCCTAATAACTCCGAAGATATCCCATTTTTAAAAAAATGGCTGGTTTTGGTGTAAACTTTTTCAAAGTCGGACTTTCATCACTGCCAATTAAATAGGTTTTTTTCTAATCGAAAGCTTAAATTTTTTTTTTTAATACGATTGATTTAATAGCATAAGGTCGAAGTTCAAAAAAACTCTTAAATTGTTAATGTATGTAACGAGGATGCATTAGATTTCTTCAGCACCTTACTTGTGTGAGCAGGGTCTGATATAATCCACGTCTTTCGCCGATTCCATTGTTACCTAAACCGGTTTCAACTGAAATTTTAAGATGTAGTCACTTTCACTTTCTGGAAAAAATATTGTAAGATAATTGCACCAAAAAGTTAGCAAGTAAAAAGTAGCAATTCTAAAGGATTTTTTTAGAATTGCTACTTTTTACTTGCAAACATTTTAGTTCCAGTTACCGTTATATTTGTTTATTCTCATTATATTCTCCTTTTTAAAGTAATGTGCTTTTATTTACTTTTACGATCAAATTACTCATTAGCACATTAACAGTATTCTTATTTTCAACTCTCGATTATTCCTGATGTTTTCAAAGAAAAAATCACGAGTCTAATTAATGATAAGTTATGTTCATATTGGTATTAAATTACAAAACTTAAATAGATGACTTACTTATTGAAGTATTTTTTTTTTTATTACAAACGGTTTTTAGTAGTTAAATTCTTATAATTTTTTACTGATTTCCATTGACTAAACTAAAACTTATGGCTTTTTGGTTACTACATAAAAAGTCATACGTTATTTATACATTATTTCTAGTTTCTACAGATAGATATTATTCAATGTCTTAGGAACGGGCTTAGATTACTTTTTCGGTGATCAGCTTGAAATGCTTTTATAAAAATTGTCTACAGATCATCTTATCTCTTACTATATTACAAACGCTGACTCCAGGGCATTTTATCTTTTACTATATTGACAAGAACTGACCCCAGGGCATCTTATTTCTATATTGACAAAGCTTTTTCAAGAGATTTAAAATGATGATGCAACGCTGAATGATGCAACGCTAAAATGACGATGCTCGCAGCGGAATTAAATTTACTTTTTTTTTAGGACTTAAAAAATAGAAGAAAAGATAAATTATTTTAGTTTTTAGTATTTTAAATACAAAGTTAATTTTTTAGAATATTTCGAACATGTTAAGAGAGAGAAAAAAAAAAGAAAAACAATGAAAAAAAACTATTAAATATTTTGGAAGAAATTGATTATATACAAAATAAGAAAAAAAGGTTGCTCATGAGTTTAGCCCACTGACTCTCCTTAAAGCTTTTAAGGATAGTTTTTATTTTTTATTGCGGAAAGAGTTGCATCATAATAAACTCTCCTTTTTAATAAAATATCAAAAAAGAAATAATATGAATATTTTAAAAGTTTGTTATGATGTAAAATGTAGATTTTAAAAGTTCGTTTTAAATTAGCTCATTTTTGCTTAATTTTTGTCTCAAAATTTGCCATGGTTAAAAAAAACAATAAGTCAAGAGATCAAACATTGTATTATTGGTCTTAATAGGGAGGTCACTCTAATATTGTAATATCTCGAATTTTAAAGTGTGTTTCACTATTGCCAAATTTAATGAACCTGGTTATACTGTTGATAAAAAGCTTTAGATTAACGCATTTTTAGTATATTTTTATCTTTGTGTTAACTATAGAGCTAGTCAACTTTCGTTTCTAAATATTTCAACAATAGTTTCTGTGCTTTCTGTAGCATTAAGATTTTAATTAAACAAGTCAGTTAACAATGTTGTTAAACACATTAGATATTTTGTCTTAATGTAAAGAATGAGGAGGTGCAGAAAGTCATAAGAATTATTAAATGAGCTTTGTTAGTTGTGTATAAATATTAAAGTTAGTTTATTTCAAGAAACTAACTAGTTTCTTGAAATGTTGTTACGACCATGAAATTATTCGACTGTCAACTAAATTGATTAATATATTTTTCAAAGTCGACCAAAATCGACTAATGCATTTTTAAAATCGACTATAGTCGATTTTAAAAATGCATTAGTCGATTTTGGTCGACTTTGAAAAATATATTAATCAATTTAGTCGACTTATAAGTCGACTAAAAGTCGATTTAGTTGAAATATTTGAATTAAAAATTTATCATAATCATATACTTTAACCTTTTCGAGACTCTTGGTACATAAATGTACCACTAAATTACATAGCTGATCTAGACGCCTTTGGTGAGTAAAATTCGCTTGAAATGCATATATTTTTATTTGTTGACGACGCTTTAGGAACGTGCAACAAAAATAGAAAATATTTACCTAAAATCAATAAAAAGCTGAAAAGAGGCGAATATGTGTTTCAGTGCAGTAAAGATGGACTAATATTTGTAAAATAGCAAGACACAAAAGAAGTCCTAATGTTTAGTAATTTTCATAAAGCTGATGTTACAGAAGTGACGAAAACTTTGAAAGACGGCTTAAAATGTAGTGTTTCTTGCCCAGAGATGATTGCGTTTCATCACGAAACTCTGAGAGGAGTGGATTTAGCGGACCAAATGATAGGACTATATCAACTGGATCGTAAATCGAATAAATAGTGGAAGAAAGTGTTGTATCGTTTACTTATGATGTCCTTTGTAAATGCTTGGATAAAACATAAGGAGGCCACAAAAAATAAAATTCCTTAGAAGCAATTTTTGGTTCCCCCTGGCAGAAGAAATGATAAAAACTGCAGCTGCACAACGTTCATTGTCGAGAGGGAGACCACCTATGAAAAACTGCGACTGATCTCCACGTCTTCTTGTGGAAGGAACACGAAGATGATACGTAGATGTGCAGAAAACACAAAAACGGACAAAAACAATTTGTCTGGAGTATGATCTTTCATTATGTTCAAAATGCTTTGCAGCCTATCATACATAAAATATTTTTTTAATAAGTATGTATGTTCATTTTTGTTTACGTCAATTAGTTATGTTGTGCTCAAACTTATTGAGCAAAAATATTCTATTATATAACAATAAAAAATTCAACTTTTTTCAAGAACAATATTTGCATGGTACTGATGGTACACATATGAAACACTACAGAAGGCTGTTGGTACATATTTGTACTACCACTCCCGCCAATCCCTTGATGTTTTATTTGCACTTTTCCAATATATTTGGTACTATTGACTAACAAAATTATAAAAACATAAAAAAAACATATTCGTACGTCTCGAAAGGGTTAGTGTTGCTTGACAATTTATTTTTTAGAAGGTATGAAACAAATAGAACTTTAGAGTAAACAAAAATCATAGGTGGTATGTAATACCACCTATGATTTTTGTTTACTCTAAAGTTCTATTTGTTTCATACCTTCTAAAAAATAAATTGTCAAGTAATTTGTAGGCCAAGTTGTAAATATAGAAAATGATAACAATTGGAATATTAAATACTTTAGACGAGATTTTGATGCTTCAAACCCAAGAATCATCTCCTTCAAAGAACCACAAGTTCCTGATTACTGTTACAGAAAGAAAATCTTCCGCGAGTAATTTACCCATTTGAATTTTCTCAATTTTCCCAACTTAAGTGGCATTTTACAAATTTTATTTGCTAACACCCTTTTAAAATTACTCATTAACAATAATTAAAAATATGAAAAAAAACAACATACCTTTTTTGAAACAATATATTGGTGACTTGTATATGCGTTAATATTGTATTAGTGTGTTTCATATATATATGTTTTTTTATATACTGTTGTCTTAGTTCAAATGAATTATATATTATTACACACACACACACACACAAACACACACACACGCAAACACACACACACACACAAATTCGATAATTTTATCAAAAAAATATTAGGTGGTCGTTTACACTTTTTAAAATTATTTACTAGTTTTTTTTTATTTTGAAAAAAAGCTATAAAAAGAGGTGCTCAATTACCCCACGCTACGGTATAAATATTTTTACGCATGCCACTGCCTTTATAAGTAATTTATTTTTACAAGACTACTTATAAAGATACCTCTTTATTAATTGGTGTCAACATAATAACAATATTAGAGATTGTTGAAATAAAATCAAGTGAAAAAATTGAAATGAGGATATTAGGATGATTACCCGACTAAATCGACTTTCATTTGATTAGTAGTGGATCCATAGTCGATTAAATCGACTATTCGATTTTTCAAAGTCGACTTATTCAAAGTCAAAAAGAAAAAAAAAAGAAAAAAAAAAAAAAAAAAATCAAACATTGAGAAATTATTCATAAATTTGGCGTGTTTAAGCATTTGAACTGTTTTAGTGTCTTTTTATATTAGCTAAGGGTAAGAACTCAAAAATGACAACAAGACTAAGTAAATGCTAGATCGGAAGTAAATTCCATGAGAAAATTCTTATAGGGTTGCCTTACCACATTTTTTAGGTAGTTTTGACGAGGAATGACCCGCAAATAAAACACTTTCAGAAACTAGAAATGTCGGAATCAATATCTCGAAAAAAACCCTAAAAAATGAATTGTGACTTAGAGTAAAATCAAGCAATTTTGATTAAGCCAATTTTCATGTCAGAGGCTATTTTTTGAGAAGAATACAAGCAAGTAAAAAGGTGAATTACAGTAACACCAATTATGAACTCAGAATGAATGATTAATTCACTGTTTGGACATCTACAAAGAAAGCTAGCAAAGATAAACAGTTTAAGAAAGAAAATTGCTAGAAAATTACTGTTTCGCTCCATCAAAGAACTATATTTAAAGAACTATTCATATAAAAAAAAAAAAAACGTTCTAAAAATCTTAAGTCTAATATGTAAACACTTGACCATGATTTGATGATAATAATAATGGTAGCACTATGAGTTGTAAACATAAGTGGTAACAACCGGTTGGTGTAATAATTTATTGTAAATTTTTAAATGCGTAAAAAACGAACATAACTCGGAGCAGCAGCTCCGCAACTTAAATTGCTAATATAACTCAATTTATCAACTCAAATAAAGCACTAAATGCAGATTTTCATTAAAAAAAATGAAGTTTCCAGAAAAAGTTTTTATATTCCGCGGTTTTTGAACGAAAAGATTTCCGTGCTCCAACTGTTTCGCTCACTAGTAAAAAAATAAAAACTCATATTTTGTATTCCTAAATCAGAATTTGACATTTTATATACCGATTTCTTCCAAAGGATACCATATATTATCTTATTATTATAAATTAAGAGCGTGTTAAAGGAATGAACAATTATTTACAAGCTTTTTTTTTTTTTTTACCAGAAAATTTAAAAAAATAAAATTACAAACCAAAAAAAAAATAGTGTAGAGCTTCTAATGATCTAATTTATGTCTTATCAAATCCACAGCTTGTTGAACAGTAAATATTTTTTCGGCTTCTTCATCAGAAATTTCAATACCTGTTTAGAAAATTTTTTGGCAGTTTATAGATATCTATATTTATCCTGATGATAATTTAATTGATTGATAAGCGAATCTTTTAATTGCAATCATTGACAATCATGATTTTCACTAAATTAAATCTTCATTATACTAACAGAAAAAATATTTTCTTACCAAACTCATCCTCAAATGCCATAACAACTTCAACAACATCCAAACTGTCTAAACCAAGATCATTGATGAAGTGAGCCTCTAGAGCGACCTGTACAAAATGAAACGGGTTATTTCTTTAAGACACAAAGATATGGTTATATATTGTTATCATTATTTAGTTACCTGTCTCAAACATTTTATAATTACTATAAAGAATAGCCTGTTTATGAATTTATTTTGTATTTTTACAAAAACTGTGAATCACTTCACAACTACTTATCTAATCCTCACAGCCACTCACTATTCTAAAATCTATAAAAAAAGGATTAGCAAATCACGACTAGTCATAAAGGCCTTCCTCTAAAAGCAGTCTAACATTTCAAAAAATGGAAATATTTTGAGTGATTTGCTGGTCTCTGTTTGGACACTATTAGTTCCAACAAATATTTTTACTGGTATTATAACAGTAACTTAGCAGGTATTTGATTAAGAGAAACTTCAACACTTAACATGTTCTTTGTATTATCTGGGCCAAAGATTGCATTATTCAGTTGTTTCAAAGAATAGTGGAATGTTATTGACAAAGCCAAATACACATCATTTGAGACAGTGTCCTAAAAATTTGTAAGAAAAAACTGCTGTGAAAAAATTGGATAGACACTTTTTGACCATCAACATAATGGAGAAACACAACCCTGTCAAGAGTCTTGCATTTGATCAATCTGCCCCTCATAGTGAATGTAAAGTGATTAATTGTTAATCAAACTATGCATGCATTAAGTATGCAAAGAATATTGAACTCAATTAAATGTCATTTTTTTAGGTTTACACTACTCGGGTGATTTAAGGCATGTCTGGCTCTAATCAGTGTTTGGCTGCACCTCTAAACATTTCTTTTAACTTTTTCAGTAATCTTCAGTATACTATATTCAGATAGTAAACTTCGATAATTGTTATTATCCACTTGTGCAACTTGTGATTTGTGGTGCGATTAGAAAATCCTACATTTTTTATAAACTTCTGGTATCGCCCCTAACACGACTAAAAGGAGCGAGCATCATTAACAGCATTTTGAGCAATAAAGTCGATAAGCGTATTTAAGGTGTTTTTTTTTGTCGGGTGAAACCATGTGATCAAGTTTACATTTTATTTGACATGAAATTTTAGATTTTTAAATATTTTGCAGCTGTTTCAAGCAAAACAAAAATTATTTTCAAGTTTGAAAGTTTTACACGAAAATAAGTTAAACTAGTCATCTTGTTGCTATGTTCATTTTTTTGTTTTTGGTTTTTACTTGAAAATGAATTAAATCTTTTACTTAATCTTTTCTAATTTTTATGATTCATTTTTTGTGTAATATACTTGGTATATGTTAACCCATCTTAAAATCACACAACTTAGATGTATGCATGCAAACATACATCTAAGTTGTGTGATTTTATTTATGTTGCGTGATTATGTTGTTTATTTTTCAATTGGTACTACAAGTTTTGTGAACTTTTCATTCTTCAGCAAATGTAATAATAATAAAAAAACTAAGTTTTGAAAGTACAAGGAAAAGTTGCAAAATCCAAATGTTTTTCATCAATTATTTGTCTTTAGTCAACCTTCAAGTTTTAATTGGTGGTAGGTCTAAATTAAATCTATAGAAGTATAAGAGAAAAATTTTTAAAATTTCTTCCTCAAATTCCATTTATTTATATTTTTTTTATTCATTATATGATAACTACATTCAAAACACGATATATGGGAATGAGATCATAGTATTAAGCAGATTGTTTCATTTCAAAGGTAAGAAATGATAATATTAAATGCTAATTAATCGTTGCTTTTGATGTTTTTTTTTACCAATAAATGATCACTTTAAATAATTGTGTTAAATCTCACAAAAGGGTTTTGCTAAATTTCATTCTTTCATTCAGTTTCTCCATTGTTAATTTTTAGAAAATATCTTGGAAAACTTTTGGAAGTTGACAAAGGCTGATATGTGCAAGATTATGTAAAGCACATGGTGGATCAGACTGATGGTAGGGCCAGTAAACCTAATTTTAATGCAGTTTAAAGACAATCTTTAACTGTATTTTGTTTTAGAAAGGAAATATTTTACTACTTTATGTTTATCTATAAATTATTTCCTAAGCTCAAGTAAGTTATTATCTCCTGATTTGTTAGAGTTTAAATTCAGGATGTTACCTATACTTGGGGTAATGAAAATGAAAAAAAAAAAAAAATATCAGGATAAATATACACCAGGGTCAACCTTCAGCCTTTTTGCTTTATAGGCAAGTGACTAATGCCCCTTAGAAGTCAGAAGACTTATTTAGGCTCAAATTAGGATAATCTACAATTAACGCAAGTTTGAATTTTGCAAAAAAAATAAAAAATAAAAAAAAAAATAGAAAAATAAACAAAGTTGAAGAGGTTTCAAACATTCAAATTCGAACCTAAGAACATAGTTAAACTGTTTGAGGGTTTTTATATGAAGCTGAAATTTTAGGAGGCCTAAAAGAAATCCATCATTCTCAAAAAAAGAAAAGGTATGAAGATTTTTGGTGCCAATTCCTTCACATTCATATCAAAGAAAAATACTTTTACAGAAAATCTAGTGAATTGTCCGATTTTTTCAAGAGTTTGGTTGGTGAAGCAATAAAAGATTTTTTGAGCAGTATTCTCAAAAATCATGGAATATTTTGGAAGTTCGAGTTTGATAAGAACATACACTTTATAATAGGTAAATATAAACATTTATATTTAATAAAAATAAAGTACTATCTTTATTAAATAAAAATGTTTATATTTACCTGTATACTTTTATCTATTATCGGCTGTTTCTGTAAAAACAATGTCAACCTTTGAAAACTGTTTACTTAACATCAAATTCTTAATGTGATCAATCCCACATGGTGAAAACATGTCACAAATTTAAATAAAAATAACATGAAAAAAGAACATGAAATTTTCTCAGACTGGCCTTAAATTATCCGAGTAGTAATAAATCTTTTAAACTTTTTCATTAAGTAATTAATAACTAAACTAATAAATAAAAACTAAACATAAGTAAAGAAAACAATCTTTTTTATATCAAATGTTTTTAAAATTACTTATTAAGCACCAGCAATACTGCAGTGCAGTAAAAATGTGTAAATCTTAAATCCCATCACATTTTGCACAATTTTACCATTATATTTGGGTAAATTTAAACTTCATTGTGGGTTTTGCTATTAAAAAAAAAAGCAAAAATAATGATGATGTAAAAATTTGTAATTTTCCGGAGTAAAATGAGTATTTTAAGTATTTTTTACTGTCTTGTTAATAGTAATTTTGTAACATAGAATCTCAAAAATATTTGGTAGTATTCTGTTTAACATAGCTTAATACGGCCTTGAATAAAAACCCTAATATTCTCCATTTTGAGAATAACAAGTTAATGATTTTAAGCTTACAAAAGCAATAATTAATACCATGGTTTTTACGTTAAAAAAGTAGTTAAAGTACTTTTATATTGTGCAACTTTGTGCTATGAAAATAGCCGTTTTTTGATTTATTGGAGAATAAACTATAATCAAGTGATGTACTTTTGTAATAAATTTTAAAAAAGAATTCAACAGTTTTGTTTTCTAAAAGAAGAATTTTTAAAATTTAGTTCATAATCTTTTCATCACATTCAAAATTTATAAAATATAACTCTCAAACCATTTTCTTAAAAAAAAAAACCAGCGTACTATATGATAATAATTATTCATCAATTTGTCTACATTCTCACATTCTAAATTTAACCTTTATTTGAAATCTTCAACTAATTTCATTTAGTTATAAGACTTTTGTTATAATACTTTAAAATAATAATGCTAATGCTGATAGAAACCAGCTGTTTATTGTGCAATGTAACAGTAATTAATTTTCATTAAAAATCAAAGCATTTAAAAAAAATTTTTAAAAAATGGTGAATATTAAAACTTTGACTTCGAATTAGAGCACTTTCCATTGATTTTCAGGTCTATGTTTTTATATTTTTCTGAAT